>WBMV01005266.1:0-133492 GCA_013396655.1 Campylorhamphus procurvoides | reverse complement strand
CTTAAATTAAATTGCTGTTATACTTCTTTTTCCCTACAAAATGCATCATGTACTATGAAATACTAACACATGAAACTACACTTGGTAAATCCACAAACCCAAGTTCTCCAGATTCAAGTCAAGTTGTAGAAAATAAAAGGTACTGAGAGAGAAGGTCCTTGCCAACATCTGTGCACTGGATATTGACATATGGACATGCTTCTTTTCAGAGTAACATGCTATATTTAAATTTTATTACCTTGTTATCTCATCTGTGTTCCCACTGCCCTGTCTTCCTCCCCTGATCTTCTGTGTTTTTCTAAAGACCTGCAGCACGTGAGCCCTTTCAGGCAACTGCAGTTTGAACACGTTGGATCCTTACAGTCCCTGAAACTTTCACCATGAAGAGAGCTGGGCAGAGAGTTGTGCTTGGAACTGAAGCTCCTCAAACATCACAGACAAGCAAAAAACAGAAAACTAGTTTGTATGGCTCAGTGTTTGGTGAACCTGCCCTGGGCCCCTCGATGGACTGGGGCAGCCTCCCCCACCACGTGATCCTGCGTGTTTTCCAGTTCCTGACTTTAGTGGACCGAGCCAGGGCATCTTCAGTTTGTCGGAGGTGGAACGAGGTGTTTCACATCCCAGATCTCTGGAGGAGATTTGAATTTGAGCTCAGCCAGCCAGCCACTTCCTACTTAAAGTCCACCCATCCAGATCTCATTCAGCAGATTATCAAGAGGCACGCTGATCATCTGCAGTACGTCAGCTTCAAGGTAAGCCTTGACCAGGGGCCTGGAGTGTCACGTTACTGTGTGCAGGGGATGGAGCTGCTCTGGGTCAGCTGCCTTAAGGGCTGGACCTGGGAAGGCTTTTCTTCAAAAATGCAACTGCTGCAGTTTATTTCCACATGTACACACAGTTTCCTTCTAATTTCTACAAAGTAAAAGGCTATTGTCATGCAAAATAATGAAGGAAGGTGAGATGAGAGAGAGATTTGTTTCAGGTTACTCTTCAGGCTTATGAATTGAGAAGCAGCTCATTTTTTAAGGTGCTGTCCATGCAGATGAAATGGATTAGTTTACTGGAGCATATCTAAGCTTTGTCAAGTCTTTTTTTGGGTTCTAAGGATTGGCATTTTAAAAAAAATGCATGTTTCACTGTCAGTTGAAGCACCAGTGCCATTAGAGTATTGTAATAATACGAGGTTATTTGAAGACTTAAATTTAAGCTCTCTGTTCATACTGGAAATACCCAGCAGTCATACTCAGGAAAACTTTCTCATGGTAATTTTCCTGAACTCTTTTCTTGTCTGGAAATTTCTAATTAGTGTTGCACTTTGTCCCTGTGGAAATTGCAGTCTGGAGCAGTACAACTGAGAGGTGTGGAACTTGCAGTCTTGGGTATCCATGGTGCTGCTTTCTAAATAGTACTGAAAAATGACTTCATTCCTTTCAAATTGCTTTTCTAGGTTGATAGCAGTACTGAGTCAGCAGAAGCAGCCTGTGACATCCTTTCTCAGTTGGTGAACTGTTCCATCAAGACACTGGGATTGATCTCTACAGCAAAGCCAAGCTTCATGAATGTCTCTAAGGTAATGTTCTGCAGACTGTAACTAGATACTTTAGGCTCATCACTGTGTCCACTTATCTCTGTTTTATTACAGTGAAACAATAAATCAGAGTGGATGAGTTAATTACTGAGTCTAAAGTTAACTTTGGTCACATGCAGCAGCATGTTTTTAAGCAAATATCCATGTGTTCATGTCCCAATAAGCCTTTCTTTGTTACACAAGAAAGGGGATGCCTGAGAAGTGATTATTTTTGTACTTTGTGTGTGCAGAACATGAGGTAAAGCAATTCTTCCTATTGTTTCATAAGATTTTTTCCTGCTCCTTTAATTTCTCCAAACAGGCTCATTTTGCTTCAGCACTGACAGTAGTTTTTGTAAACTCCAAGTCATTATCATCAATCAAGATAGATGACACACCACTTGATGATCCTTCCTTGAAGGTTCTTGTTGCTAACAACAGTGATACTCTGAAACTGCTAAAAATGAGCAGCTGTCC
Source organism: Campylorhamphus procurvoides (assembly GCA_013396655.1). Taxonomy (NCBI): domain Eukaryota; kingdom Metazoa; phylum Chordata; class Aves; order Passeriformes; family Dendrocolaptidae; genus Campylorhamphus; species Campylorhamphus procurvoides. The sequence continues at coordinate 131,448 of WBMV01005266.1, read as the reverse complement.
TCATGTTTCACCTGCTGGTGAGTAGTGACTGTATGTGAAAAATGGAGTAGTAAAGTATCACAAAAGAACAATGGGAACATACACACAAAATCCCTTATCCACGAATCAACTACTGCTTGGTGGGATCAAGGAGATTAAAGCAGTTGTCAGTACTGGTTTTGCAAGGTGCTGTGAATGTGGACAAGTTTCACAAAGCAGTGGTGTAAGGCTGTGAGTGTTTTCAGTTTCTGGAGTGCCCTCGTGTGTCCAGATGTGGATCTGAACTCCTTCGTTGCTGAAGGGCTCCATCCCTTCGATATACAGCCTTGCTAGAAACTTCAGAGGGCCTTTGGGTCCCACTTACCTTTCTCCTGAAACCTTAATGCTGGGGAAAGGGTGTCTGGATCTGATCTGTTTCCTGTATTCTTCTCTGGAGCCCACAAAAAGTGACTTCAATCTGGGTACTCTCTATTCAGCTGATAAGGAGCAGTTAAGTTGTTTATGTCTTAGTTCATGGAAGGCTCTGTTTTAACTGTTTAACAAGGTTACTGGTGGTGATTTAAATAGTTTAGGTGAAAGCTGAAGGAAGAAGCAACTTCATCTGAATCTGACCTGATTTCAGTTGCTGCTTCAAAGTTGAGGAAGTTCTGCATGGGGAAGGGCAAAGAGGAAGATGTGCAGATCCCATATGAATGTGACTAGTTAGACTTGGTCTTTTACTGGTAAATATTAATGGCCAAAAACCTGCAAAAGGTTTTTTATTTAGAACTTGGATATTTTGTGTGTTTTGGGTACAAGCCTCAAAACTCAAGCCAATGGAATTAGTACTTGCTTGAAATTTTACAGCAAACAACTGTGCTTATACTTGCTTTTCATTTTACAGAGTAATTTTTCTTGTTCCTCAGGCATTCTTTGTGTTGCTGATCAGTGTCATGGACTTAAGGAGCTGGCTTTGAACTACTACATACTGAGTGATGAACTTCTGCTGGCTCTGTCAAGTGAAAAGCACGTTGACCTGGAACACCTTCGCATCGACGTCGTGAGTGAAAACCCCGGACAAGCTGAATTTCACACCATTAAAAAGCAAAGCTGGGACGCTCTTGTCAAACACTCCCCCAAAGTCAACATTGTGATGTATTTCTTCTTGTATGAAGACGAATTTGATGTTTTCTTCAGGGAGGAAACTCCTGTGACACACCTGTACTTCGGCCGTGCGGTGAGCAAAGCGATGCTGGGCCGCATCGGCATGAACTGCCCCAGGCTGATCGAGCTGGTCGTGTGTGCCAATGGACTCCAACCCCTGGACGATGAACTCATCCAGATCGCCGAGCGCTGTAAGCACCTGACAGCCATGGGCCTGGGGGAGTGTGAGGTGACCTGCAGGGGCTTCATTGAGTTTGTAAAGATGTGTGGGGGCAGGCTTACCCAGCTGTCCATCATGGAGGAGGTGCTGATCCCAGACAGCGACTACAGCCTGGATCGGCTCCATCTGGAAGTCTCCAAACACCTTGGGAGAATGTGGTTTCCTGATATGATGCCAACGTGGTGACTTCTCTCCATTTTTGAGTAATGTGGTGGAGTCAGGGTGTTACTTTCTATGCAAATAAGGAATGTAAAAATGAAATGTGAAAACTTCCTTCCAGATTCGAGTTTTTCTACCTTGAGAACCTCTCGTAGACTAACAGCAAAACGTTCTAGAATATTAATTGTATATTAAAATAGAAAATAGATTAAAGTGTACTTAACACTTCTGAAAGTATGTCTGTGGTTAACAGGTGCTTCAAACTTCAGTGAACTTGGGCTTCTCTGAGCTTCAGTTTAAATGTTTCGTTCACTTTAAAGTGGTTTTGGGTTTTTTCATGTCTTTGTTTAATCTTTCTGATGTAGTCAGAAGCGGAATAGAGAAACTTTTTTCCTTTAGGAAATCTATCTTTATGGAAAGCTGTATACAACTTGGAGTACAGTATTATTTGTCATGTTTTATATAGCTTTTTTTAAAAATACTCATGTTTTAATTGTAAAAGCTTGTACAGTAAAATACACTAGCCCAGGTTAATCAGATGTAATCTAGTTTAAACTCATGGCAGCATATTAAAATGTTAATAAGCTTAAACTAAAGGTTTTTGTAAGCATTAAATTGCACTTTAAATAATTCTGTCACATTAGTGAAACTGTAGAGACTGCATTGTACAGCATGTTGGTTTTGTCCTATGCATTAAAAGAATGGGAAAGAGACTGTTAAAATGAATGAATGCAAAAGCTTGTGGCTAGATTGAGTGCTTGAGTGAGTAATAAAGCACTTTGGAAACTGTTGGGATATAAGGAACAGCTTTGGATTTGGGCTCCAGTCTTTGTGATCAAAGACTGAGGTCTGAATGCTGTTCCATGCTTTTATTGCTAAGAGATGAGAAGGATTTCCTAAGTGTGGCTAGTGAGAAGGAAGGAACAAATGGAATACCATTGTCTCTGATCCCTTTCTATCTGGAATCCAGGATTTAAAGCACTTAAATTACTTGTCACTTAGAGGCCAGCCTGGCCTGGAGTGATCTTGGCTGTGTCTCACAGAGCTGTGCTGTAGGCCTTGATTTCTAGAGAAAGGGTTGCTGAAGGGAATTGTGGAATATTTAGTTCAGGACTGTTTAATACTTGCTACTCTTAATTGTTTTTTAAGAAAGAAGATTTTATCATATTTATTTTCTTAAAAGGGGAAAGAGGCATGGTGAGTTGATGTAAATTAGCGTGTATTTTTTTGATGTTTTGAGCATTGTAAACTAAAATGCATTGTATATAAATTCTGCTGTAATCATTTTCATGCTGTACTTGTTCTATCTTCCTGTTGATAATGAGAATTCTACAGTAATTTGCTGGTGGTGTTTGTCACTGTCATGGTTTAACCCTGGCTGGCAACTCAGCCCCACACACCCTGTGGGATGGGGGAGGGAATGAGGATGCAACAGTGGGAGAACTCATGGGTGGAGATAAAGGCAGTTTAATAGGTAAAGCAAAAGCCACACATGCAAAGCAACCCCAAAAATGGGGATTAATTCACCACTTCCCAGGGACAGGCAGGTGCTCAGCCATCCCCAGTTCCCAGTTACAAGCCACAGGGTTGAAGGTGACACACAATACCTGAGTCAGTGATGCACTGTTAGCCTGTGAGGAGCATCTGACTCTGGGTAGTAGCACCTGTGAGCCAAGCACTTCCATGATCTGGGGTATTATAATTTCCTCTTAAAAGACTGAAGTATTTCCAGACAGTTTTTGGTTTAAGCTACATAGTTTGCTTTAAATGGAAATGTGAATTAATGTCTGCACTGGTATTAGACTCTTACCCATCTGATGCCCTGTGTACTGTTAGGATTCTGTCCTGGTAGAAACCATAAATGTGACAAACCTTGGGAGAGGCTGAGGAAATGTTTAACTTGTAGATTAGGGCATATTAGTCATTGTCATTGTGCCTGAAACCTGAGGATTTCTGACATGCAAACTGTAAAATGGAATGTGGACAAGCCTTGTGGGTGGTTGGTAAGTCCTGGTGCCTTCAGTGTCTCTCCAGCCATGAGAACAGTGTTAGGGATTTACCAAACACTGGTGACTGTATCTAGAGAGACAGCCCAGGGGGAAACTGCTCAAGGGATGTAAAATGAGTATTGTCCCTTTCTCAGTCCCTCTCACTGAAGCAGCTTTTCTGTGAAGCCATGAATTGTAGAACTGCTAAGGCTGGAAAAGACCTTTAAGGTCATCCAGTCCAGCCATGGGACATTTGCATGCTCCAGCTCCAAGCTCCCAGATAAATGGGCCTGTATTTATGAATATTGTGGTTTTTGATGCGCTGAGGTTTTTGGAGCATTTACTTTGCTAATTGGTCTTAACCAATGAGTCCAGGAGAAGCTGGCAGCAATGCACCTCTCTGCCACAGGAGGGCGCAGCTACTTTGCGTTTTAGCTGATTTTTTAGGCTCTGAGAAAGCTTTAATTAGTCCTTGCTAATTTCCCGATTCTCTTTTAAATGCAAATTCCAACAGAAACTCAGATGTTTTTTCCTTGTGTGAGTCCCTTTTGCCACCCAGTAAGGACACTGCTTGTGTAAGGCTCAGAGTGCTGCATTAGTAATAGCATAAACTGTTGTGCATGAGAAGAAAAAACACCTTTTGGATGCTGAGATGAATTTATTTGGAATTTACTGCATTTCCATTTCACTCCCTTTGCCCTTTCCCCCTCTCGAGGTTGCTCGTGGGATCCGAGTGATCGCAGTTCTCAACGTGAATATGAGAAGTGATGCCAGGAAATACTCTTTGCATTGGCAACATTTTCCCAAGGACTTCTCCCTTGGAAATTGCACCACTGTATCTTATGGGATGGATACAGAGTAGTTTCACACAGAATCCTGGTGAAAGCAAAAGGAAGGAAAACCTCAGATGAAACATTTATTCTTCTGTACAAACTATGGCAGAAATATTAACAATTTCTGTCTTATCCTTTCCACTGAGAGAGCAACAGTGAAAATGCCAAAACAGCAAAGACAGTGGGGTCATAAAGAATAGGCAGTGATTGGAGTCGCTGGCTTGGTGGAAGAGGGAAGATGGAAGGCAGAGGAAAGGTGGGAATTCCTGCTCCAAGACACTGCCCAGAGCTCAGTTACTCCCATTGCAGCAGGAGCAAAAGTTCTGCGTGTCGTGGAGAGAAGCAAACATTTACCTTGCTTAAGTGCTTGGTAGCTGCAAGGAAATACATCCTGTATGACTTCAAAGACATTGCCTGGAACAGCTGTTTACCTGAGCCACTGATCTGCACTCCATCATCAATGGCATTGCCGTTGTGGAAGAATTTCACAGGCCCCGAGAGCTGGCCGGAGAAGGGGGCGTACACGGTGGCTCCGTCGGCACAGATCACATCCACTGCCCTGTGCTTCCCTTTGCCGTTGCGTCTGCAAGGAAAGAGGGAATGAGGAAACCTCCTGTCAGGTCCAGCGTTACAGGGAGAGATCAGGCAGCACACAGATCTGGGAATGGGTTATCAGCACTGGAATAGTGTCAATAGGCTGGCTGAGGAGTCTGCAAAGGGGTTTTGGTGTAGGTGATTTAATAGGGTGAATGATCTAATAGAGCTGGAGAAAAAAGCCTTTCTTCTAAGTCTTAAATAGAGCTGTAGAGTCACAGAAAGTTTGGTTGTGTGGGGGACATCGAGTCCAACCTCCTGCTTGAGTCAGGAATGTTCCCAACATCAGCTCAGCTCAGGCATGGCTTAGTCCGAGTGATCAAAACCTCCGAGCACAGAGGTGTTATGAACACTCGACAGCCTAAAAGTTTCCTCATGTCCAACCTAAACCTTCAAAGCTGTAATTCTTAAGTGGCTTTAAGAGACTTCAACTCTTGTTTCAGTGGAGGAACAACAAAACCCTGTGTGTTCCAGTTCTATTGGTACCTTGGAGCTCCGTAGTACCCGCAGCCGTACTTATCACAGCCTCTTATCTCGTTGGTGGGGTTGCCAGCACACACCGTGGCCCAGCGTCTGTCTTGTTGGGGCAGTGGTGGAACATCTTGGAAACATAGAAACACAGCACATCAAAGTTAAATTTTGATTTTTTTTAAGTCTTGTGTGTTTGTAACTCCTACATATTAATATAATTAGGTAAGAACAAGTTGGAATGACATCTCATGCTTGTAGTTGGATTTTCCCCTGTAAGATTTGTCATCCTTTAGGAAATACAAATAGAATGTACAGCTGAGCTGGATAGTAATATCTCATACAAGAAACACACTTTAAATTAAAGACAACAATTCAAAGAGAGTATCCCAGGCCCTTGAGTGCAAATCTACTCTTGCTCTGGGCTGCTTGTTTTGTTGGTTGGGGTTTTTTTACCCGGTGTAAGCAGAGGAGTCGGATCGGAGTGGTCGCAGTTCTCGACGTGGATGTGAGAGATAATGCCAGGAAACACTTTCTGCATGGGCAGCATTGTCCCAAGCTGTTGCCCTCTGCGGATCTGGCCGTGGTAGCGGATGGGGTGAATACAGATGAGTTTCACACAGTAACCTGGGAGGGACGGGAGAGGAAGCGAGGTCAGGAAACATGGGCTGTGTCTGCTCGTGGGGAGAGCAACCCCTGCCAGCCTCTCTCTGGAGCCTGCAAGGATGCAGCAGGAATGGAGTCAAGGTACCAACAACCACGAAATCAAATCACTGGATTTGAAAAGAGGAGAAAAGGGAGATGGAAAATAGGGACAGGAAAACATCCTCTCAGCAGAACTGAGGGCGTATTTCCGATGTGTTATTTTTACTGTTTCCTTTTTTTAATTATTATTTGGGGTTGTTGTTTTCCTGCTACCTGTTTTGCAACTCCTTTCTTCCCTCCTTTCCAAGAAAAGCTTAGGAAAAGACTACATCCTGTTGGTGCTGCCTTCCAAAATTTCAGCATGCTAGAGAGGGTGTAAGAAAAATCAACATTGGGCTTGAATTGGAGAAACCTTCCTCAGGTCAACGCAGTGATCACTCATTCATGCCTCACTGTCCATGACTTACCTGATCCCCTGATCTGGACCCCATCATCGATGGCATTTCCATTGTGGAAGAAGCGGATGGGTCCGGAGAGCTGCCCACTGAAAGGGGCGTACACGGTCGCTCCATCCCGGCAGATCACATCCACACCCACGTGCTTGTCCTTGCCACCGTGCCTGGAAGCAGAAATACACAGTCAGAGACATCTGTCAGCTTTAATGTCATGTCTAGGTATCAGGTACCTGAAGCCTGTCTAACAAAACCTTTGTACCTGCAATGAAATTAGAAAAGAGCAGCTTTGATCCATTTTGTTCTAATTGCAAAATATTCACGTTACTTTAAAGGGGGATGGAATATTCAATTTAAGCTTATTTTCAATTTCCCTAAGTTCATGGGGTATTTCAAGCTGTTTTGGTGAAGTACCATTGTTCTACCCCAAAATACAGCATCTTATGTTTGGAATTTTCTCTTTAGAAATTTGGAAGTGGCACGACGAGGATGGAAACAGGAAAATGCAGGGAAGGCAGGAGACATTCTACTTATAAAAGCATTTCCCAGGGAAATATAACTTGCTGTGTTACGAGACAACGGTGCTGGCAGACTTTTAGTTTGTGTGACTGAACCCACCTGGCTGTTGCTGGATGTTGGTTAAATACCTGGTCTATAAACAACAAGAATAAATGACACAAAGCCTCGAAATGCTTCCATTTCCTTTGGCTGTAACTCCTGTGATGCTCTCGCTGCTTCACCCCTGCATCAGTTACAGGTAAGAGCTCCTGCCAGCAACACCCTTCCCTCATCCTGAGTGTCAGCCCTGTTGGACTGTACTGTCTCGTGGCTGCACACCCCGTGTAGAGCAGCAATGAATGCCAAGGCCCCCTTCCCAGTGCCCACCGTGGTACCTGTCGGCACCGAAGGCACCGCAGCCGTATCTGTCGCAGCCCCGGATTCGGTTGGTGGGGTTCCCGCTGCAGATGGGGGCCCAGTGCCTGTGGTGCTGCTGCTGGGGAGGGTGTGCATCCAGCTGCCTGGAGAAAACTGTGCATGGGAAAGAGGGAAAACAGAAAAAATTCAGTCCTGTTCTCGGTCCGGTGCAAGAAAGTGGCAAGGTGCAAAATAGGGTGTTTAGAGAGGAAGGTGCAAACCCACGGGAGTTTGGAATGTGTGAAATTGTAGGTAAAAGGACATTACACAACCTGCTGTGGAGATTTGATGCATTTTTCCTTGAGGTCTTACTTTAAGGTATGTATACTAAAACCAAAGCAAAGCTATAAATGTTTTAAAAAATAGTTTGTGAAATAAATCAAACCAGCAGTGCCTGGTGGAGGGTTGGATTTGATTATCTTAGAAGTCTTTTCCAGCCAAAACAATTCTATGATTCTTCATGACCACTCTAATCACTTCAATATATTACTCTTAATGCACACCTAATTGCATATTTTATAACAGTGCTAGCTGTGCAAATTACCGTAACTCTTCATAAAACTAGACTGAAAAAAAAAATTAGCATTCTTTGCATTGGAATGAATTCAGTAATTCATTCGTGTCTGCCTAAACCCAGTCAAGACCAGCAATTTCAACTCACCAGTGGACACCAAGCTGACCAGAGCAACCAGACTGAGAGCTGGCATTGTGGGGCTGGTTCACCCGTGTTCCTTGGTCCCCTCAAAGACATGGAACAGCAGCCACCCGGGGTATTTATGTGGTTTTGGACAAGTCTGTTATCTTGGCCAATCAGTCTTGAGCAAAGCCTTAACAGCTCCTTGCAGGTGGTGTTGCCATCCTGGGCACCAGGGATGCCCACAGGGGCTGCAGATGTTAGAGCTGGTTGGGAAAGACACAGCAGACAACTGGGCTCTGAGCACACTGCAAGAGGTGGAAACCCAATCCCACAGGCAATCCCACAGTGCAGGAAACTCTGGCTGAGCTGTTTCTTAACAGCTTTTCTTCCCCTTCCTGAACTAAGGGCACATTTAGGCCAAAAATGGTAGGAATATGGTCCAGAGGAAAGACCTGGGGGGAAAAGGTGGGCAAAGCTCCAGAGGGGCTGTGACCAGTTTACCCTTCACTGCTCATTCCAGTGCCTCCTGCCTGGGTGTGTGTGCCAACCAGAGCTTTGGGACCAAGAACACACAAAGCTCTAGTGTTGGGCATAGCAAGAATATTCACTTTAGCTAAGGAATACAGATGCTTTTGCATGGAAACACATATTTTTTTCCTTTTCAGCTGAAACTGCCAATTATTTCACATTAAATCCATAAAGTCTTTTCACTGAAACCCTAAGTTCTGACATTAAAATTCTAATTAAAACATCTTCAGGTTCAGAAGCATCTGTACATGGTGTTTTCTGCAAACCTCCATGGAACAAGCAATTGGAGATGAATTTTCACTTGTGGTTCCAAGGGGTTTTTTTTATATGCAGACAATATTTAATCCCCAAACAATCTTTTAGCCCTCCCTGGAGTTATGACAAGTGGTTTGGCTGGTTTTATCCCTGTTGCTTTCTCCCTCATCCTGCCAGGAAGAAGTGCTGCTTTCCTCACTTGCAGCCACCAAACAGAGATTTATATAAATGCTGTGTCCCTGAAGTCTCGTTTTGATGGGGCTTTTGGGTTGCAATTTGCTCAGTCTAATGGAGCTGAGGCTGCTAAACGTTACAGTGTGCTGGTGAGAGCTCTCAGTGGGTGTTCAGGGTTTGGAGATGCTCTTTACCCCTGAACTGAAAGTCAGGGTCTGTGGCTTTGTGTGGTCCTTGCCAAAAACAGCCTTTGTTATTTATTCACCTTCATTTGGCACAAATTCCCTGCAAAGCTCCTTACAGAGAGAGAGAGTCAGCAGGGGGGGTGCTCTGGGTGGCATTTTCAATGAAGGTTTCACAGCAGAGAGGTAGGAAAGTATTTCCAAGCTTGGCTAGCTCCATACTTTCTGCTGGAAGCTTTCTCCTATTGTAATCAAAATTATACTTGAAAATACTCTTGAAAATCCTCCTTTGGGTGGTGCCTGGCCATTCCCAGTTGAAGGGTCTCCAGTGGGATTTCTGCAATAATGATCTCTCTCAACCAGATTTAATTTCGGATTTATTCCTGACTGCCACTTTGCACCAGTATAGTTTTAAATATCTCCTTAGGTAACTTCTGCCTGCAGAAGACATGACAAACTAATGATTTTTATAGACTTCTGTGGACTCACACGCTCCAAATTTCACCAAGCAAGGAATTGCAGCGCTTCAATCCACTCTGCAGAGTCCTGGGAAGGAAAGGCTTAGGGGTAGGCACGAGAAGGGAAATACAACCATGCTACAGGTGCACAGACACTGAAGACACTTTTTCTTGAGTCCTGTTTTGCAGCCTGGCCCTTTCTAAAGTAGCTCTAAACTGCCTGTTCTTTGCAGTTCTTCCCCATCTCCTCTGTGTGCAGAGCTGACTCCAAATTGCTCAGAGCTGGGCACATTTATTTTTATTTCTTTTTCTCTAGAAGAAATCTTAACAGCTATGTGCCTTGCTTTGTAAAACACATCAAAAATGTCCCTCCTACTGTAAAATAGCTGGGCACATTTATTTTTATTTCTTTTTCTCTAGAAGAAATCTTAACAGCTATGTGCCTTGCTTTGTAAAACACATCAAAAATGTCCCTGCTACTGTAAAATAGCTGGGCACATTTATTTTTATTTCTTTTTCTCTAGAAGAAATCTTAACAGCTATGTGCCTTGCTTTGTAAAACACATCCAAATGTCCTTGCTACTGTAAAATATCTAATGCACTTCTGGAAAAGGACTCTTCAAACAGTTTCAGTGCATTTCCAACCTGCCCTGGCAGATGCAGAGCTCTCACCTCGGCCACGAGGAAGCTCCGAACTGATGTTGGGAGGGCTCCTGTGTTGGGCAACTGAGCTGTTAATTAACAGTCCAGTGGGGGCAGTTGTGAAAGGCACAAATTGGCTGCTTGGCACACCCCAAGCAACAGAAGGATATGGGACAACCCTCTGGCATTGCACAGTGCCAGGAGCTGCCTTTGCAGCATTTCCTTCCCTGCAGTGGGGAGAGGATGAGATGCTGCAGAGCTGGGAAATGCTGCTCCTTCCTCCTGCATCACTGGCCTGATGAGCCCATCTTTCCCCCAGCAGTGGGAATATGTTCTTTGAGCTCACCATTCTAAAATGAAATGGAATTGACTGGAGAAGGATTTCCTTGCAGCGCTAGCAGGGCAGGCTTTTGCCTGCCAAACCCAGCGGGCACAATGCAAAATAAATGGCCCTGGGTAATAATTCCGCGTTCTGATCATTGAAATAAGGGGAATTTTGCCCCAGGGATCCGCTCAGCCTCGTGGGATCGGCTGAGATTGTAGTTGCTGGTGGATATCAGCAGGTCGCGCTCGCTGACCAGCCAAAAGGCAGGGCTGGGAATGTCACTGGAAGCAGCTCCCAGGCTGGGGGACATGCGAGTGTCCTGCCTTTCTTCCCTACTGAGCCTGAGCTGAGGAGGAAGCTGAAGTTGTGCCAGTGCATAATTCTGACTGAAGGCTCCATCCCAATACTTGTTTTGTCTTTATTAACAAACATCCTTGCCAAGCCTGAGGTGGGCAGGTTTCCATGAGGAGGATCGAGGAACACAAAATATCTCTGCTACCTGTGTCCTGTCTCCTGGGGAGGACAAAGCTTTGGCTGAATCCTCCAAAAGTCCTTTAAGACCTGGGGAAATAGAGGGCTGAAGTGTAGATTTGGGTTGCAGCTTTAGGCAACCAGTCTGGAACCTTGGGATACAAACTTATAAAGTAAAAGGGAGAGAAGGAAAAGAATCCCTGCAGAAAAGAACTGGTGCAGAAATGAGGTAACTCTGCATGGCTCTTTCCTCAAAAGCTTAGTTGTCCCTGTTTCTTCCCCCAGCTCCCCTTCCCCTCACCTTAAATATTTCCAGAACTGTGTATTTTCCCAGCTCTTTATTTCCCTCCCAGAGCCAGCTACAAAATGGACTTTCCCTTCCTCTACACCCAGTTAATTTTTAATAGACTGAAAAGATAAAGCTGGATTTACTTGGACTGTTTGCCCCAAAGTGCTCTGTAACCTGGAACAGAAATTGGTATTTACTTGTCCTCCTCTGTTTCTGGGTGACAGCCCCAGCTGACACTGGAAGGGTTTTATGTAGGAGCATCCCAGCTCCCTGTGCTGCTGGAAACAAAACCCAGATTCAATCACACATCCCTGAAAAGGTTTGTGAAACACCCCAGTACAGGTGGAAATGTCACCTGGAGATGAACAAAGCTGGGGTGATACTCGAGGCTCAGTCTTCATTAGGGGGTTGTGGGGGCTTGATTTGGGGTCTTCCCTTTTCATATCTAGGATGGGAACTGGGTGAGAGCCTGGGATTTTAGCCAAGGGAATCTTAGGTGGGAGTCTTTCTTTCCTGCAGGCAACAAATTCATGAAAAAAATTTTTAAAAAATGGTCACAACTGGAGAAGGCTGAGGAATTTTGCTGCAATATTTCTCCTTTCAGGAGAAGAAGGAGAAATGGGGTTTTTCCCCAACAAATTTTCCCAGCTCAGTTGTATTCGCTTGTCTTCAACATCTGGTCACATCTGCCCTTGCACGTGGGGCTGAATATTCATAGGGACGAGCTGATTTTTCCTTCACAGCAAAATTCCAGTGTTTCCTGGGCAAGATGAAGGGGACAGAGCAGCTTTAACACCTCTCACAGGTACAGCAAATGTAGTTTGCTGTAGTTTCTTAGAAGAAACAATCGTGCTGTCAAGACACACAAAGAGCAGCAGCAGCTTCCCTGCTTCTCCAGGGCTGGAATTGTGTGACTGCAGCACTTGTGGAGCACTTTAGCCTTTGACACTCCCAGTAGCAGCTTGGCAGCCTTGGCCTGAGCAGCCCTGTCCTCTTAACAAGGGCTTGCTGTCCTGGGGAAGTCTTCAGCTGATTTCCTGATGGAAAGAAATGCCTCACTTGGAGGAAAAGCAAGCTGGGTGTGCCAAGGCAATCCTGGGGCAGGAGGCTGGGGAAAGGAATGAGTTACTTCATCACTGTTGGTTTATGGCTTTGCTGATGGGCCCCGGGGAAGGTTTGGGTTTCAGCTCGACACAGGTTTTGAATTCCCAGCTGCCTTTAAAAAGCAGAACCCAGCCCAAATTCTGTGAGAGCACCAAAGAAATTCAAAGCGATTTGTAGCGAAGCAGCCCTTTAATAATGTGATTTTCCATGTTCAGGCACAAGTGAAATTTCGGCCTCATTGAAGGAATCCTTGTGTTTGGCTGCAAAGGGAGCAGAGAAGTCCAAGAGGAGGGAGCTGCAGGAGGGTTGTGAGCAGGGAGGATCCATCCCCTCTGCCTCAGCCTCACCCCCCAGGGATGATGTGCAGGCTGTGGGAACAGCTTTAAAGCAGCTTCACTCTCCTTTCCTCACTGGAAAGTCACCCAACCCTGTCCCTTTGGTCTGTCACCACTAACAGTGACTGGGCAAGGCTGTGGCTTGGCCAGAGCCAGCACCTGAATCCAGGTGACCCCAGGCTGGAGTGGCATTTGGAGCCATTTGGGATTTTCCTCTCCAGAACAAACACTTGGTTTACTGTTTTCCTGCTCACCAAATGTCATATGTAGAGAGGGAAAAATCTATTTGACCATCAAACTTTGAAAAAATATGTTTGGACAGAGTGAAAAAATGATGGTGTGATGCTTCTCGTGCCCAGATATAATTACATCAGCTTAAGTTCATTTTGTTAATTACCAATTTCGTTTACTTTTTAATAGCTGGATCCAAACCTGTTTCTTTTTCATCTGCAGGAAAACTGATTGAAGAAAGGTGGCAGCAATTGGCAATTACCTAATTGTGCATCGATGGCAGGAGTGTGGAAGAGATAAAGCAGCACAAAGGGAGCAGGAGGAAAGGCAGAGCCAGTGAGATGTCAGGCAGTGGAGGGTCCTTCACAGAGGAGGAGATGGAGGAGCTCTAGGGGAGGTGAGTGATGCAGGATGAGCCTTTTCTTCATCTCATCCAGTGCTGGGAGATACTGAGAAAGAGGGAAGGTGTGTGTGACCAAAGGCAATTCTCTTTAGCTGTGGCTGCTGAGCCTGGGTAGGGTGTATGTGTGGAGAGGGGAAAAAAAGACAAAAATTATCCCAAAAACTGTGGTGTGGGATTGCTCACTGCTCTGTATTTGGGGGGTCACACCAGGAGAGTTCTGGGGCTTGTTTGCAAAGGGGTGAATAAATAGTAAATGGTGAACTACTCATATGCAAGTAAATACCACAGTGCAATCAAATTAATGGTAATTTGAGTGAGAGTAAATTTAAAAGACAATGGTGTTAAATTCTCCCTCTAAAACTCATAGAATTCTCTAAAAGCAATTTCCAGAAGTGTAACCATGCTGAGATCTAATAAAGTTTGCATTAAAGAGGAAGTGTTTGACTCAGCCTGTCACTTAGCAATAGGAGGGTTGTTTTCCCCTGTTATGGCAGGGATGCAAAGAGCTAGAATAGTTTCCTTTCTGCTTTACCAAGTACCAAGGCATGACTGAAGTGGCTGGCAATCCTCTAAGAGCTGTGAATTCCCAACTTGTGCAAAAAAATGTTCTTTTCTCCACCTGCCACCCCTCCAACATTGAGCTTTTGGTAAGCCAGGTGCGTTGGAGCTCCCAGCCTGCTCTAGTGTTTCCTTTACCAGCACAACCCCAAAACACAGGACCCTTCTTTTGGTCTTCTGGTCCCCAGTCAGTCCAACCTGATGGACCTCAACAGGCTTAAAAGACCCTCAGAGTCAGGGTGAAATCCCTGGGCATGGGGAGATTGCAGGGAAGGAGACACCGTGGTTTGGTTGCCTAAATGTCAGGCTTTGGAAATACCTGGGTTTTGCAAGATTCTAGTTTAAATTCTAACATGAATTTAAGGGAAGTGCAGATGCCTGGTAGCAATGTCTTATTTTTCCTCTATTTTTTTTCTGTTTGATGGTTGCAAATGCCACAAGAGCCACATGAGGAGACAACGAGCTGTAATCCATGTGCCAGCACACTTTCTCTCGGAGTTGTGTTGCCTGTGTTCCCTAGAGGCTGCAGAGGGCAGAAAAGAGGGCCTGAATTAGGAAAAAATCTGCCTCTGGGGAGAGCAACTTATTGCTTCCATTAATTATTCTTATAAAATGAATGATTTGGTTGAACTAGAGGGTACTGTAATGTCCAAAGGCAGCTATTCCATCTGTCTTCCCTTCTTTGATAACATCTTGGACCTCCAAACAAATAGGAACTAGTTTAACACCAAAAAGTAATTTTTAAAACATTTTTTTATTAAGGAAATGTTGTTAGCATATAATGGGTTCCTGCAATGCAGCATCCAGCTTGTGTGATGGGCTCTGAGAGAAAGGATGGTAATGAAACCCAATTTAACTAATGACTGTAATTTAGAGAGAGATTTTTACTGCAGAGTTTCACAGGAAACCATTTAGAAACATTCTGCTTGTGGAAAAGAGGGGTTTGGGGTTCTTCCAAAAGCCTTGCTTCAAACTGCAGGAACACACTGTGGGTTTTGTTAGTTGGTGTGGGCACTGGAAGATGCTTTGAGCATTCAGGGCTGTGCACTTGTCTCTCCAGTGCTGCCCCTCCAAACCCAGCAAGGGGGTTTTTATGACTCTCTGCACCCCATTGTGAATTTAGTCCGTTATCAGCTTCAAATCCTGCAGTTTCACCTCAAATAATTTCAATCAAAGATCCTCAAACAGGTCTCGTGGTGCCCAGGATCCCAAATCTCCCCTGCCCAGGTGCCTCAGCTCCCAGGCTCAGTCCAGGAACAGCTTCTCAGTGCTTTGGCATTAGCAGGGTGGAGAATTGCAATACACTGGATATCTAAATATGAAAACACAGAAAGAGGACTATAAAAATAAGTGGTGCAACTGTCTTGGTGACTGCTACCCTTCTGTGCTCAGCAGATTTGCTTTTAACCTTTAAGAGGAGGTGCTGATGGGTTTAAAAAGCTGCAGCCAGAGCTGTGGTGCAGGAGCTGAGCTGGTTTTGCTGATACCACTTCTCCACCTCACCTTCAGGCTGGCAGAGCCCTGGTCTCCCTAAAATACAGGCTGTGTGGGACTGGTCTCTGGAAGGAAACCATGTCATTATAAACCACTGTCTAGCCTGAAGTACTGTAAGTGTTGGAGCTATCACGTTTCCACGGCTCCTTCAAGGGTATTTTTAGTGTTGGTGGAGAAAGTTGCTGACTGCAGGTCAAGTATTCCCTCCTGAAGTTTATGGTCCTGATGCAGGGAAAATTAACCCTTTGTTTAAGTGGATTGTTATGGTGAAGCTTCTCTCCATGGGAGATGATTTGGCCTGTAGTGCAGGCAGGAAGAAAGAAGAGCAGCTTGCACTGACATTCAAAGCAGAAAAGTGAGATCCTGCAAAAATGTAGCTATTTGTCTCATTTTAATTCCTCTTGCATACTTCCATTGCACATACCTGCTTTTGCCAGAGTGGGGGCAAACAGCAAGGAGCTGCTTCCACAGGCAGAGCTGTTTGTGGCTCATGAATCCAGCTGTGCAGCACAAGAGCTTGGATTTGTTGGTTGGAAACAGAAGTCTCTTGGTAAGGTCATGGTGGGAAGGCAACATTAACCTTAAGAAAAGAGCCAGAAGCTGGAATTTTGTGGGGTATCTGTTGGCCAGTTTGTGTGACTGGTGATTTATTGCTCCATGGCCAGGGCTGATGGTCTCCCTCGTGCCACTCTGGTCCCTCAGGGCTGTGTGAAGGACATCTGTGCCCAGGGTGAGGGGCTGCTGAGCTGAACACACCAGAGGGAGGCAGCACCACATTGCTCATCCTGCTTTTCCATGCATGTCACGGAGGAGCAAACCTCCAGGGGACCTCTGGGAAGGGTGGTTGGGTGATGGAGAGGACCTCTTCTGCAGAGGGAGGGTGGTTGGGTGATGGAGAAGACCTCTTCTCCACGCAGCCAAGCAGGGGACCAGCTGGAGAGTTTGCCGCTGGCAGGGGAGGTGAGTGATGCAGGCAGATTGGAGGTGGGTGCTGATGGTTTGACAGCCCGTGGGAGGTGGCCAGTGTAGGGATGAGCTGTGAAGAACCTTGAGAGGGAGATGAATCAACATGTTTGACATAACAGGGAGCCACAGAGAGAGAGGAGTGATGTGGTGGTGCTGACAAGCCAGAAACATTCTATGCTGGAGCCAAAGTGGATTATTGAAGTCACCCCAATTCTTGTTTAATTAAAAATTAATTCTAGAAAAAAAATTGCCATTTAATTTTAACCTGCCAGTGAGTATCCAGAGGCAACTCTTTCTTCTGGGTGACCAACCTCAGAGCTGAGGACACGAGCAGGGTCTCTCTTGGTGCTTTTGAGGGGTCACAGCTGCTTTGTGGTACCTTAAATGTCAATTCAGTGATAGCAGCCCCTGCTGCTGAATGTGGACTTCAGACTTAAAAACTACATTGCACCATTAAGGGAAGGTTTGTAAATAGCTCCTCCTTGTGCCATTAAATTCACTGTTCTTTCCCTGATAAAAAACAAAGGTTTTTATTACCTTTGTGCTGATAACTTTCTCTCTGAAAACATTCATTCCTGCTAAGAGTTTCTTTCCACTACTGCGTGAGGACTAATTAAAACATCCCTGGGATTTGGTGTTTTGATGAAATGAGCACTAGGACAGCTTTTTTCCCCCCTTCTGAAGAAATAATGAAGTGTCTGCAGGTAATCTGCATGTTCCTGGAGCTCTGATAAGAAATTCCTGCTTGTTTGCAAGGTCCTTTTTGGACACACAGCTTTGGATTAGTTGGTCATATTGTGGAATGGGGGAGACCTGTGGTTGTGGAAACCCCGGGCAGGCTCCAGCAGAGGGTGCACTGGCTGTTTGTGTTTGCACATCTGGCTGTTAGGAGAGGTTGTCTTCTTTATTCTATTTTTTAAGGGAGAAAAGGCATTGCAGGGTCCTTGTGCTGCCTGAAAACTTGAGTTGTTTAATGCCCACATTAATAACAAGCCCTACTTAATTTTAGACAAAGCTATAGCAGTGTTGTAGTTCATTCAGCAAACTCTGATATCCAACTGTGTGAAACCTTTGTCTATAGGCAAAAGATGGGAGGTTTATAAGTGTGTTTTCATATTGAATTTGATGTTTTCATGAAGCCTCTGTTGGGGCTGTTAAAGTTTTGTCCTACTTTTTGGGGTGTGCTGTTCCCACTGCTTGTGTTGAGAGCAGGATATTTCCTCCCTCATGTTACCAGTTCTTGATATCAGGGTTCCCACAGGAATCACCCAGGGGGTCATTTGAGCCTTTAGACTCTTGCTTTCAAAATGCACATCCTGTGGAAAACAAGCTCTCCTTTAAACCAAGTGTGAAACCTCTTCCAGTGTCTGTGTGGACCAACATGAGCTTTCCCCCTTGCAATAATAAGTTTTCAGTGGTGTCCATGCAATGCTCAGCTGGGCAGGAGGAACCTGAGAGCACAGTGATGAAGCCCTTCTTTGTGGCCCTGGGTTCAGAAGTGGCTTGGTTATGATTCTTATCTCAACCAGTTGGGATTAATTCATTCCTTTGCCACCAAGGGTCAGCCAAACCCTGCTGGGCAATTTAGGGGGGGGGTCAAGCTTTGGTCAGAAAAATCTGGTTTGATGCTTTTTATTTTAAAAAAATAAATAAAAATAAGGAACAACCCCTCCCAAATGCTGGTCCTGCAAAGAGCCAGCAAGCATTTTGCCCCTGGTGAGAGCTGGGCAGCCTCACCACACTCTTGCCAGGGCTCGGTGCTGCCCCTGAGTGCCCGTGCCTGGGGAGAAGGGGCAGGGGATAATTTCGCTGGATCCCAGAGCAGGGTTTGAGGCTGCAGGCTGAGCTGATCAAGGCTTTGGTATTCTCATAGCAATGAGCTTCTGTGCCAGGTCCCCCCACTGCCAAGTCCCCAGAAGGTTCCTGACCCCTTTGCAGTGGTGTCAGGGCTCTATTTTATAGTGCCAGTTGTGATTGACAGGAATTGGCATGGGGATAACGAGGACTGCTGCAGAAATGGTCTCTGGGTTTGCCAAACCTGCTCTTCGAGCACCCAGCATGGAAACTGCTCTTCTCCAGTGGGATGGGACTCTCATGGTCTCTTTAAGATCCAGAATGTTGCAAGTCAGTGCAGCCTAATTGGATTGAGTCTTCTAATTCAAGGCTGTATTCTCTTCATAATGAGCTACAGATCTTACAAGGGTTATTGCTAGGATATCAGTGTGGTGTGAGGAATGCACCAAATTTATTCTTCTTGCAAAGAAAGAGAGAGCCAAGGCCTGGACAGTGTGCCCTGGCAGAGCCCCCTGGCTGCTCTAACAACTGTGTGCACTGATCTAATGAAGGCCCCAAAGTGATCCAATTCCTGCAGGAACCACACTGAGCAATTCAGCTGCTCCCAGGGCCATCCCAAGGCCATCAGCTCAGCTCTGGGGATGCTCTCCTGCTTATGGCCATTTCATTGATCTATTTGCTTTGAGCTGTCTATAGACACCCTTAAAAGTCTTGCTAATGTGTTTGAAAAGTCTATTTATTTCTTTAAATTCCCTCATTTAAATGGGATTTTTTTTGGTGTGTTTATATGGGCCAACATGATCCTTGTTGTTACACCAGGATTGGGAAGTTTCCACTGAACCTACTCAAATGATTTGGCTACAAGTAAAAGGCAGAAATTCAGCAGCTCCTTGTCAATGTTTTCCTGGTAGAAGGAGAAAATGAGTAATTCCCACTTCCTCCTTTTCTTCCTGACGCACGGTCTGAGAAAGTGGGTGAACTTCCCATATTTCTCAAAGAGGGAACCAGCCAGATGCTGGTCAGTGTTGCAGCTTCCCCATGGCCTGTGCTGTGAGTCAAAGCTGACGCAGGTGAAGGGCAGTATTTTCACTTCTAAAGGTCATTTCTCACTGGGAGGGCTGTGAGCTCCCCGTTTGCTGTTGAGGGTGCCCTAGAATGCAAGAGCAGAGCATGAGCCCTGGAGGAGGGTGATGTCAGGGTAGGTTGGGATGGATTGATGTGGAGGGCAAGATGAGACCATTTCACCTGTTTCTCAAATTAAATTGTAGAATGGTTTGAATTCGAGGGGACCTTTCAGGTCATCCCATCCCACCCCCTGCCATGGACAGGGACACCTCCCACTAGCCCAGGATGCTCCAACCTGGCCTTGGACACTTCCAGGGATGGGGCAGCCACCTCTGCCCAACCTGTGCCAGGGCCTGCCCACCCTCACAGGGAAGGATTACTCCCCAAAATCTCATCTAACCTAACTTTTCCCCCTGTCAGGCCATTCCCCTTGTCTCCCCTGGCCCTTTGGGTCAGAGTGGAGCTGGGCTGGGTGGGGGACTCAGTGACTCTCACCAATGACTGTGAGATGCTCTGTGTTATTTGAGCTTCTGTGGTATTTCCCCTGGAAAAAAGGAACCAAAAAGAGCACCACTGCCCCTGAAAAACCTTCGTGTGACATTTCATACAGTCCTGAGTAAACTCAAATCTTACTCAGACACAGGGGGAAGCAAGAGGAGTTACCAAAGCTCTTCTGCAATGAACAGGAGGTGTGAGTCTGCCCCAGGCAAAGGCTGCCCACTGCTCTGCTCTGATGATAAACAGTCCTGAAAAGCCCTGGTAATTAATAAGTGGCTGATTAGTACTCGTGGTGGGTGTTTCCATTCGGGTTTTTAGTCCACTGGGCTGTTTCCCTAATGATCCAATCAAACTGAAGGCTGGCGTGCAGGCTGAGCTGCATCCTGTGCTCTGCATCCCTCCAGGGGAGGAAACCTTGCTCCCCCAGCTCGCTGTGCTTCCTAGAAAGAAGCTCAAATCCTAACCTGGCTGTATTTATATTCCTCCAAAAATGATGGAGCAAGATTTTCCTACCGAGGAGTCACTCCACCCCTCCCTTCAAGCAAGGCTTCATTTTCATTCTCCTTGAAAAAAAGTTCATCTCGTTTCAGCTTTGTCCTGGTCTCATTTATTTTTTTTATGCATTTGCAGTTAATTTCCTCCTTCAAAGAAAAACAGCAAAGGCTTTGATTTACAAGACTGGCTAAATTCAATCTCTTTCCCAGAAACAGTGGCTCAGTGTTTCCTAACAATAAGTTCAAACGTTTTGAGTGATAGGATTTCCTCACTTTCTGACACTCTTCAAAATCAACATATTGCCTCCACTTTGGGCTCCTTCATATCCCCGTGGCACATTTAGCATAAATTTTATCTACCTTAAACAATGTCTGTGTTTGCCACACGGTGTCCTAAAGCTGCAAGGCCTGATTTGTGATACGAATAACACGCACAGTTGGATACCTACATTAAGTATGGATGATGAGATCACTTCCAGTAAAATCCTGAAATGCAGTAATGTGAAAAACATCTGGTTGTTGTGCATTTGATTTAAAGTTGGAAGTCTTGGACAAAGAGACTATACATTTATTAATGAGTTCTCTGCTTTATGGAGGTTTCCATGCAATTTGCTCGTTAGACTTCAAAAGCAGGAAATTATACCACCTCTTGATTGAAATTAGCTTATTGGACATCAAAAGAAAGAAAACATATGACCTCTTGGTGGAAATTAATTATTGCTTTGGAGTTTTCTTTTTTGAAAAAAAGCTGAATTTACCGTAGTCATTTCCTCCTATGAACCCTCCACTGATGCAATATGTCTGGGTTTGTTTATGCACATGTGTGCCAAAAAAAATTGGGGAAAAACATTTGGATGGTGGGAGTTGACCACCCTGAGCCAGACTCATTCCTGAGCTGGAGATGCTGGGATGTGTCCAGGAGGGAAGCCCAGAGCAGGGGCTCTCATGGCATGGTCTTGTGGCCCTTGGCAAACGTTGGAGGCTACATGAGGTGGCTAAATGATGTCTCTCCTCCAGAGCAAAGAGGAGAAGGGGTGGAGCACCATCTCTCCATCACTTCTCTCTTGGTTTAGTGCCTGAGCAGGGTTTGTTGAGGGCAGTGTGTCTGTGTCCCCCCAGGAAAAATGGACAGAGATGTTTGAGGTCCATCAGCAGCAAGCTGGGGTTACCATGGAAATGCTGCTGTTTAGCACATTGGAGAGAGGACAATTCAACAGGGATGGCCAAGGGGATGAATTAGAGCTGCCCCTTGGCAAGCACAGCAGAGAAAATAGCGGGGTTTGTTTTTTTTCCAAAAAAAAAAAATGTGCATGAGTGATGTTTAATTTTTCATGCACTGCAGAGTGTCTGCTCTGAGCTGTGGAAAATCTTTGCAGAGGCATTGCAGACTCTGCCACGTTTCACTGGCAGTCCCAGCTCACCTTGCCCAGTGGCCTCTCCTTTCCCCCTGCAAGGGGGTCCTTCTGCACCCTCCACCTCGAGGAAATGTGCTCTTGACAGCCCCAAATTCCCAAGCCTTGAGGGAGATCCCCACATGTGTAAGAAAAGTTGCTGAAAACGCTGCCAAGAGCTCCACTTGGCAAAGGAGCTGATGGTTTGTGACCTGTTCATTTGTCCATCACCTCTTTCTATACATAAATCTTTGGATTTGACTCCTCTGTTGTACCCAGTTCCTCCCAAATGCCCAGTTATTTTGGCTTTTTGATCATTTTTCAGACCTGGAAGCTGTGATGGCAGGTTAACTCCAGACTGGAAAAATTTAAGGCATGTAGGTTGTAAGATATTAACGTTTCTGAAATTGTTTTGTGCCATAGTCTTTCTGATGCCGCTTCAAGGGTGCATTTGTTTCTGTATTTTATTTGCTGCTGCTGAAGATTTTGCTGCATTAATCCTTAGTTTTTTATGAATTGTTACGTATCTATAGAGAGAATTATGATTTCAGTTCCTACAACCTCTGCTGTGGAGAAACAGGGATGGCAAAGTGATACATCTCTGCAGCAGTCACTGTTGTCCTTAGAAATATGGGCAGCCAAGCAAGCAGAATTTAAGCAGTTTATTCAGAAAAAGTGATTTTCATCTTCCCTCAGCCTGCCTTTTGGGGATGCAGATACACAAATGCTTGGGCACAGTGGGGATAAACAGGACCAGTGTGAATAAACAGGACCGGTTCCCACCTGATGTTCAGCTCCCCATGAGAGAGAAAGATGTGAACCTCAGGAGTTTTAGAAAACTTTTTCCTGCCTGGTCATTTTTAACTCCTCCTGTCCTGGCTGTTCATCTTTTGGACCCAGCACTGTTTCAAACCCAACCACGCTTGGCTCCATCCCAGCCTGGGCTGGGGAAGAGGCTGAGGAGACCTGTCCTCTGGATGTGCAGACCATTACAAATGAGCAGCTACTGGAAAATATTCTTCTGTGTACAGTCTGACTCATGTAAAAGCGGGCTAAGAAAGTGAGTCACCTCTGGTGTTTAAATTCTAGGTTAGCCCCATGTATAAATCCCCTTTTCCAGAGCCCATTACTGTATCCAGCAGGCATGTTGTGGGTCAGTCCCTGGGAAAGCACAACCAAGGCATGATAACCCCTCTAGTCCCCAACATCTGCTCTGTGTTGCCACGTGATTTATGGGAACATGCTGCAAACATTATATATATGTGAAAGAATAATACCTTAGCACTGATCAAAAATCCTGTTTATTGCTCTAATGCCAACAAACGTATTTCTTACACTTCACAAATCACTTGCTGTCCAGATTCCTGCATGGCCACATTTGCATAATAAAATAAGAAGCAAACAGCAACTCCATTGATTTTCAAAATGGGCTGCACTTCATCTTTCTATATGAAACCTGCATGGAGAGATTTATATATGTTTTGTTATTTCTACAGTTACTCGAGGCTAAGGTACTTAGTGGGAGTGTGGTTCAGCTTTGGCCTAGATGGAATCATTTATCTTCATGTGATACCAATGAAAGTCTCTAATTATTTAAGAGCTTACAGGGTTTAGAACATTAGCTCAAATTCCTCATATTAGGTTCTTCATTTGCTTTTTATTCTGAAAGCAAAAATGTGATGGCTTTTGGAAGAAAGAGAAATGGGTGTTTTTTTCTAGATAAAGAGAAATCTGAGCTATGACTTGGCAGGAAGTTTTCTTGGGGACTTTCTTACAGACTAGATTTCACTATTTCCATGCATTTCAGTTTGCTTCCCCTCACTCTGCCTTTCTATCCTTTTTTCCCTTTAAATGAGAAAGACTTTTCTTCTCCTTTTCTGCTTTCTACAGTCTAAATGAATTGTGAGGCAACAGAACCAGGGATTGATGTGAGTGCCAGACATTTCCCAGCGGGCAGACAAAATGGCAAAGTCAAATTATAACTGTAAAAAGTGCAAAATAATGCTCAGGGAGGGTGCCCAAGGCAGTGCTTGCCCAGCTCCCAGCAGAGTGGATCTGTGAGCATCTCCACTGCCTGGTCCTGCTGGCTCCTTAGTGTGAGGATTACCCTGGGATTTACAGTCTGGTGAGCTCTCAGCAGAGAGTGCAGGCTTGGTTGGTGCCTGCAGGTGACAATTTGATGGAGGAGGGTCATTCCAGATGTTGCAGAGCAATAAGCAGCTGGGATGCTTCCCCCTCTCACGCTGATGGGGTGAGTTCATCCCCCAAAGCTGCAGCCTCGGGTCCCCTCCACACCTCCACTGGCAGCTGGGGATGCAGAGGAGCCCTTGGAAGGGGTGAGGAGCCTTCTGTAGGTAACAGGATGGGGTGAGTCATGGCCTGTGATTGTGTCAGACTCTGCAATGTGTTTCTCATTTGCTGAACTAAGGCTTTTATGGCACAATAGTGCACTGTGTGCTGTGTAGAAGGCAAGGGAGCTGAAGGATAGCAGGGAAGGCAGAGCAAGGAGAATTAAATAGCCCATGGCAGGTATGGGCCCTGCTGCCTTCTCTGATTTATGGTTTAAATTCAGTCCCTTGAATGACAGTGGAGTTATCCTCCTCCTAAGATCAGTATTACCCCACATCCTCCTTTCTTTCTTTAGGTTACTTAAAGCCTTCCAATCTTTAGGAGGAAAAAAAAAAACATCGTTAAAAATAATAATTGGTGATAATTTAATGGAGTTGTTCATTAATCCATGAGTCAGGATGTATCAGGCTCTTCCTGCTACAGCCAAGGAACCCAACCCTTTGCCTGGGGGAGGTTATCAGCCCTGTTTTCAGTGCCGGGCATGTGCTGAGTTGTGGTGCAAATCTGGAGGGCTGTGGCCAGGGCTGCCCCTCCTGGTGACACTGGTCCCCATTGCAGGCTGTCCCCTGGCCAGGGAGCAGTCACAGCCACCCCAGGACTCCTCATATATGTGTGCTCTGACATAAGCACTTTGTGCAGATCCTCAGGGGCTCGTAATGCCATTCTTTTGCACTGACTGTTTTGGCCAAGAGCGGTATAAACTTGCTGGGAAATGAATAACAAGTGTCAAAGCTGTTTGCTCTGCTCGCTGCTTTCAGCTATCTCCTTTTGCACTCAGGGTTTCTGTCCCTCCATCCCATTTCTCTGCCCAGACTGGAGCCAGTGCTTGGGGGTGCTGTGTTTTCTGTACCATCTGTATCCCTTACTGGAAAAGGATTGTATGGTTCGTGCTGCTTTGGGAGGGACAAGGTGACACTTGTGGTTCCCACCACACTTGTCTGCAGCTCAGGAGGAAACTGGGCTGCAGGCAGGGTCTGAGATCTTTGCTCTCCATCACTGGGAGGAGGAGGAAGCCTGAGGTGTAAAGGAGGGTAGCAGGTCTGGTGGTTCATGCTTGGGATGTACAGGACTTGAGGAGAAAGACATGCTGTTATATTAGAACAGGGGATCCCAATTTTGCAAGTTGGTGGGGTTTTGGTGAGATTTTCTTTCTGTTGATTTGTTTTAAGGAACAATCTCCATGAGAGCCACCTCCCCAGGGCACTGGGAGAGGGAACAGGCAGTGTGGGGCAGGGCAGGGTGGAATTAACCCCCTTCCCAGGTGGGAAGAGGGTTCTGTGAGACAGGTTTCTCCAAATTTCCTGGAGTAAAACCTGAAGCACCCTAATTCTGAGTGCTCACCAAATGTGCTGGGAAAGAGAGAAAGACAGGTCTTGTTTTGGAGAGAGCTAGTGGTCCTCTCCTAGGGCCAAGGATGTGATAGCAAGGGAGAAAAGAGGACATAAGTCATCCCTGGGAGCTGTGTGAGAGGCAAGGAGCTGAGTCAGCACTTGTGGGCTCAGTGTCACACAGACACATCTTGTCGTGGTTTTATCTGGGGGAATTTGGAGGGCTGGTTCCAGGGAGGACTCCCACGGCTGGCCCAAATCTGGGAAAGGTTAAGCCTCCAGCTGCTTTTCAAATGAGTGTGATGTCAGCAATCCTCTGCAAAAGCTAGCAGGTTTGACTTCAAATCAGGCACTGATGTCTCTGAGGAGGTGTCTGGAGGGGTTTTTTTACAGCACGTGGCTGTGGTTTTTTTGCAACCAAAGCTCTTTGTTTGGGATTTTTGCTGAGTTGGTCTATTTTCTGCTTCACTCATTTATGGCACGCTGCTGTGAAAGTGATGTTGGTGAAGCCAGGCAGAACTTCTCCACCCCCAAGAGCTGCAGAGATGAGTTTCTGGTTTATCCCGCCAGAATCTGGTGCTGGGGCTGCACTCAGGAGCAGCTTCCAGGGGTATTTAAATGCCAACCTTTCCTGGTGCTTTGAGTATCCAAATCTGGCACATTGTACCTGATCACTGAGGATCCTGTTGAGCTCCAACCCAGGCTGTGGGCTGGATCCTGCACAGGTCAGCACTGAACCCATAAAAAAGGAATAAAGCTCCAGGAGTCAAACATTTCATCCCATCAACCTGGGAGAGATTTGCCCAGATGACTTACATTAATTTTAATGGAAACTGTGTGTAGAAACCACAAGCTTAAATCAAGAAGATTATGTCAAAAGAGCAGACTTCAGAGTCGTAAATCCAAATGACAGACTCCGAGTGGGTTTTTCTGCTCACTGCAAAGAACCCATCACTATTTTCAGCTCCTTAAAGCTGACACAATGCCCAGCCTTCATGGGGATCTAGTCTTGGACTGGTTTTTGTAATTCAAAGGATAAAGGAAGAAATCTCCCCAAGTAGGGTCATGTTAATAAGCAGCTGCAGTAAAAGAGCAGTTCTCAGAGACTTCAGCCCAAGTTTTGGTTTGGCATCTCACTGCAGCCTCTGTGCCAAGGTGGGATGAGCTGCTCAATAACATTTCCTTGGGGTGGTGTGGTTGGGAGCATGGCAAAGGATGTTGCATCAGTCCATCCCAGCACGGAGACTGGCACTTTCCATGGAAGAAACAGCCTTCCCTGACCAGCTGCACTTTTAAAATTGTATCTGTGAACTGAGATGAAAGGAGGGGGAAGTACAACCACCAGGAATCTCCACCATGGGTAGTATGAATTTTTCTGAGGAAGATTTAGCTCAGTACCTGCTGAGCTTGTGTGGAGATGGGGATCTAAGGCAAAGCCAACATAGCAATCACAGACTGATCAAACTGCAACTGAAAAAGGGTGCGAAACTGAGTGTATTGCAACAGGTTGGGAAAACCATGGCATGTCTTTGGGCAAGCAGAAAGGAAAGGATCTGAATGCTTTGGGGCTGGCAATGCCAACCCAGAAGACACTGTCTAATGCCACAAAGCTTTTGAAGAACCTCCCAGCGTGGGATTGCCAAACCCCCCTGGCTGCATGCAGGTCTGGGATTTGTTTCCTCTCTACAGATCCTAAAAAGCTTGTGTCTTGTGCCTGGTGTCCCAGTGGAAGCTCTGGGGGAGCTGAGAGCAGCTCTCAACATCAATTTGGATGGGCACCTCTTCATGAACCATCAGACAGCAGCCCTGCCTCTGGGAAAGGAAGCAAAAACCCTCCCTGCAAAACCTGCCTGGGAGGGGGGAAGACAAAGCTTTTCTGCCAGGAAACAGTAGCCATCACTAATGAACAGGGAGCAACTTGTCATTAGGCTCTTGTCAGTGACTGACATGTTTGTGGCTCTGGCCATCTGGAAGGGATTTAGCAGAAAGGTCTGGCTCCTGTGACATTGCTAATCTCCCTGGCTGAGGGATGCAAAGGGAAGGAGGTAGAAGGAGAAAAGAAAACTGAAGATCCACGGGCTGATTCTTGCCACATGTGAAATAAATAAAGGACCTGCTCAGGAAAGAAGGTAAACAGCCCCATTCTGCAGCATCAACTGCTTTCTCTTGCTGGTCCCTTCTGCTGTTATTCATTGGAGTTGACTACAACGTGCTGAAAGCAGAACACCAGCTCAGAGCAGCGGGGTCTGGGTTTGTGCAGGGTGGTGGAGGCTCAGGGACCCTCCCCAGCCCCCCTGCCCTTTTGAACCGAGTGTTTGGGGCTCAGTGATGCTTCCTGTGCACAGGGGGCGAGCAGAGCTTGAACTAAACCCCCCCTGGCACCAGCTCACCCAGGTTTTGGGAGTGCACTTGGGGGTCAGCCTGTGACCCTGCCTTTGGCTCAGCAATCTTTTGTGTCTTCTCACCAGCATGACCCAAACAGACCCCACTGGTGACCTGGGACAAACGTGGGAGCCCTGGGGGAGAGGCACAGGGACACACAGAGGTTTTCACTGTTGGATTCATTTTGGTGTGAGATAAGAAAGAAGAGTCATGGGGAAAAAAAACTGGCAGAGAAAGAGAGATTTCCCAAAACCAAATGTGGTGGTTGGAGCTCTCCTGGTCTGTGGGAGGCCTGAGCTCCCCTCTCTTGGGAAGGGCTTGGCTGCAGGTAAAGGGGCTGCTCTGGGTTAGTCATGCTCAGAAATCACTGAATCTTACTGAAAATTGCACAGCTAAAGGCTGGTTCAAAATAAGGAGCTTGATTTGCCTTTCCAATCTCCTTGGCTATCGGGTTCTTCTGGGAGTGACCCAAATTTCATCTTCTCTGAGGTTTGGGAAACCTTCCAGCTGAAGATGGAGCACACAAAATATTGGTTGTGCTCTTTCCTTGGGTTCAGTCCTGCTCAGGATAACCTCCTGCCTAGACATGGTGCTGCTATACATTGTGTACCGATGAGCAACATATTTCAAGTTGTTTCACTCAACGTGACACAATATTTGGACTATTATCTTGAGTGTGGCATGCCTAAAATATGCTATTGGATGTCTCATGGCTTTGAGATGGTCTTTTTTTAGTCCCATATGGGCTAAAATAATAAGGGTCTGTCCAGAACCCATGAGCTCAGACCTTAGTAGGATTCACATACAATTCCTAATTTGGACAATTCCTGATCCAAACGGTTGCTGGAGGAAAATGGCCAGGGAATTCCCTGGTTCTGCACTTTCAAGTGTAAATCACCAAGCTAATGAGCAAACCAGAGAGACCTCAACCACCTAAAAAATTATTCCCACCAGTAATCAGCTCAGAGAGCCTTCAAGTGACCTTTAAAAATATTTTATCATATTCTATAGTTGGCTTTTGAGAAGAGCTTTTGTTTCCAAGAGCTTTTGGAGAGTTGGACAATTGGATTTTGCCAAGTTCTGAAAACCTGGAGCGATAGGTACCCGGAGATGGTACTGGAAATTTAACCCTGGCAGGTCTGATGGGCTCTGGAGCAAATCCTTGTGAATGTTCCTGGGTGTGTATTTGCACACCGTGTCCCTAAATCCCTGCAGTTTGTTCCCAGCCAGCCCCAGGCAGGGAGAAGTCGCTCCATCTTCCACCTACCTGGCCTCTACAAAAAAAAAAGGGGAGTATGGGATTGGCCAACCATGACCTCATGCAGGGAGTTTCACGTTACTGTGAGGATTAGGACCATATGACTGGAAAGCCTGTGTGATAAATATTTGTTCCTGCTCACGGAGGAAGGATCTCTCCTGCAGCAGCTGGAGGAGGGAGGGTTTTCTCACTGAGCTCCTGGTGTAAATTAGCCCAGCCCTGTGCTATAATAAGAGAAGCAAATGTGCCTGCTTGCCAGCTTGGGAGTTGGAGAGTGATGTGTGGCCAGTGCCAAACCATTGGGAAAAGCAGACGAAGAAGAATTAAAAACTAATAATGAAGAAATTAGTGGGCCTTGATTGCGCTGCCATGGCCAGACTAATCCTACTGGAATCCTCCCAGGCCAGAGCACCACTTACTCAGTTTCTCAGTAGCTGGCAACTCTGCTCCTTAAAAGTGGTGGTGGAAACTACTTTGGGTTTAAGAAAGTCTTTATTTGTAGTGAGGTTTTGCTTCATTGGAATTCCAGATTTGCAGGCACTTAAGGCTAATGGGAATACAAACTTATATTGTATCACACCAAAGAAATCACTTCCCTAATTCTTCCCATAAATGCTCAAAGCCGAGTTTCTCCTGACCCTGCCTGAGTGGGAAGCACCACTGAAATCAAGAGCTCGGTTTGCCTAGAGAAGAAGAACTGGATTTAGCCCAAGATATCTTGCTTTACAACGTGCTATGTCTCCTATAAAAATCCATGTCTCCAGTTTCTCTCTGCTTTGGCCATGCCAAAGTCCTGGTGCATGTTCAGGCATCCTCTGTGAGGCCCATTCCCACACCTGCATCTCTTGCAAAAGCCAATAAACCTGCGTGCCTTGAGCCTCACAAAGGTGTGTGTGCTTCTCAGGATGAACCAGCGTGTGCCTCCTTCAAACACCCACTGAAACCTCAACCAAATGCTGCTCTTGTGTTTGATGGAAAAGCAGTGACGTGGACCTGGCTGGCTGGAGAAGGGTTTTCTCCAGGAACATGTGTCTGTACATCGAGCTCGCAGAATGAAGGCAATTATTTTCCAGTCAACCCTCCTAACGCAGATTGCAACATTCGTTCTCAGCAGTGGGGAGGAAATGGATCCAAACCACTCCAGCTCTGCTTGGCCCTTTATCAAGGAGCCTCTAGGAGTGCTGGAGTTAATATTATTCAATCATTCCCTCCTAAAAACAATCACTAGCCTTGTCAGGTTATCTACTCAGCTGGAACTAGAAAGCCACTGCAGCTAAATGAAGCTGTATGACCCCTGTAATTCCTCGTGGTGATGATGGACTTGCAGTACCTAATCAAGAAATGTGTCCATGGATTTGGGGTTTCCAGGTGTGTGGGCATCATGGATTGGGGTGCAGCCCTAAAAGGACAGAGGGGAATGGGATGTCTGTGTTTGAGGAAGCAGAAGGAAAAGGTGCAATCCAGACGTGGAGGAGGGATAGAATCGCCTGGTGAGGTATAAAATCACCTTCAGTGTGCAGTCTCAAAGCTGCAGGTGAGCCTGAGGAGGTGTTTTGCTGCTGCTGGTGTTTTGCTGGGCAGGAGAGCATGCTGAGTGGGGTTGTTTTGCTCTGGTACCTACTCAGAGCAGCCCTGTGGGGACCAGTGTGGCAGAGCCTGAGCCCAAGTCCCAGCTCCTGCTCCCATCACTCACTTCCCAGTGGAGTCCTGGCTCCTGCCCATCCTGCTGTGCTTCCAGACATGGTCCTGCTGATGGTGGAGCTGGTTCTACCCACAGATCCAGCAGGAAACTCTTTCTCTTCTCTTAGATGCAGCATCCCTTCCTGCTGATGAAGATGTAATAAGGCATTGCAGCCTTGAGAAATAAACAGTCTCTTGGCTTCCCAACTCTTAGTGATCCTAAATATTTTTAATACTCTCCTAACTGCAAGAGCCCACGGGGCTTGTATAAACCGTGGGGATTATTGCAGAAGTGTGGATCATGTGTTGGAAAATGAACAGTAGGGAACGTTCTGGCACTGTCATGCTTTAATGTCTCTTCTTCTCTGCTCCAACATGACATGAAATGCATTGAGAGAGGCTCGTGCAGAGCCCCCATGAGCAGTGGGTGATGCCCACCTCCTCATGTTGGGTGTAGCATGTTAAAATGTGCAAATCTGAAATTATTGTGCTGAGCCACAGAGGGGCTTTTTGAGGTTGGCCTCGAAGTCAGAATCTTGTCCTGCTTTCAGGGGGCTGAACCCCATCCAGAGCCTGCAGGCCAACAGGAGCAGCCCCTGGCCACGCACCTCTGGTTACGAGACGGGCCACTGACATCATGTAGGTTGTGTATCTTTTTGGCAGGCAACGCTTTCTCCTGCCTGTTCTGTTTAACTGGAATTAATGAGTGTCTTGGGATTTGTTTTTGGGTTTGGTTTGGGTTGGTTTTTTTTAAGGAAGTTCCAATATATCATAACAAACGAAATGAATTCAGATTTCAAAGCTCAGCATCCCAAAATAACAGTCAGTTGTAATTTGGCTCAGGATGCTCCGAGGTTTTGCTGTCTTCCTGCATTACCAGGTGGCCTCCAGCCAAGCTCAGCACATTATTGTGCTGACGCTGGGTGTCTATCAGACCTTTAAATCAGTTGAAGCAGGCCAGAAAAAACTTGCTTTTATCCATTTTAAGGTCTGTAGACTCTGCTCATCAAGTGGTTTGCTCTCCAGTGATGGCACAGACTTTTCCATGGCTTATGCAGCTCTGCATGGAAATGAATACTCCCCAGAAAGATATGTCAGAATAAGATTTCTTAGGGGTTTTCTGCTTCACTGCTGGCTTGCTGAAAACAAGAAGATAAATTGCAGGATAAGGAATAAAATGAGAACATGTGAGAGCTAGAAATGCCTCGTGGGAGCTCTTTTCTATCTCTTCTTTCTTTTTCATATATGGACGATATGACTAAGTGACACTGAATTATTCCCTGCAAGTTGAATTGCTACATCTTGTGACTTCCTGCTCTGTAATTTTACTGTATCGTATGTCTGCAATATTGGGCAGGGGGAAGGAGGGGAAAATAGAAAACAGATGAGGGGATATCATTGCACTGCTCATGAGATTCAGGGGGTTTATTCTGTGTGTGTGCCTGTCGGTGTATGAGAGAGCAACAGCAATGGAGAGGAGTTCTTAAAAAGATTTCTCCCGAAGTGTCTAATGTGGGAAGAGAATTACAAGCTTATACGATGAAGTAAGAGAATTGTTTTGTTTATATGAGAGGAGATAAAGCACATATTTCTTCCTTCACTATGATATATTACAAGGAAGCAGAATATTGTGTGTAATTGCCTTTTTGGCCAGCACTCCCTGAGGCCTCGAAGGACAGGACAAGGGGTGCCTTTCCCAGCCCACGAGCTCACCCAGGGCAGTAACCCTGCTTAAATGCTTTAGGGGAGGCACTTCAGCATCACTCAGTGCTGATTAATTTGGCCAGACCTGACAAGACCTACAGTGATAACTCAAATTTAATCAGAGAGACCAAACAAACAGTAACTGTACAAGGGCATGGAGTGACAGGACAAAGGGGAATGGTTTTAAACTGACAGAGGGAAGGGTTAGATTAGATACTAGAGAGAAATTCTTCCCTGTGAGGGTGGTGAGGCTCTGGCACAGGTTGCCCAGAGAAGCTGTGGATGCCTCACTCCTGTAAGTCTTGAAGGCCAGTTTGGGCAGGGCTTGGAGCAAACTGGGTGAAGATCCATCTCATTCCAACCCCTTGCTGTGGGCAGGGACACCTTCCACCAGACCAGGTTGCTCAGATCCCCATCCAACCTGGCTTCTTATGGATGTTACTGTACACAATATATGTATTTTACTATTTTATTATGATGTTACAGTATGTAATCATAGCACTTTGCACATAGAGAGGGCCTTTTGGACGCTGTGTTGAGTGGAGCTGGAACATAAATCCCATGAATTTGCCACCGTGTGTGGTGGAGGCGAGTGGGATTAGTTCTCTTCCTTTTCCAGCAGGCTCTGGACACATCACATGGAGCTGTCTGCAAAGGGAAATGAAGAGGATTATGTGATCTTTATCGGGGTCTTTTTACAAGACTGATGTATGAGAGCAAGAGTGTGGTGTGAAGGAGCATCTGCCACGTCGTTAACACATCAGACATGGAAAGCACACCCAGAAGGCAAGTGCGGGAGCATTTGGGGTGAAGAGGTTGTTCCAAAAAGACCTAAAATGACACAGAAGGGGAACTGTATTCCCCTGAGGTTAGAGCAGACAGTGAAAGCAGGGAACAAAGTCAGTGTGTGGGATGAGATGGGGTGTATTTCTTAGCAATACGTGGGCAGGCTCGTGGTTAAAACCATTTCCCAGCAGTTCAGTGACTGCTCTGCTCAACTCCCAAGCCAAGCCAGGCCTGTCAGCACTGCTGTCACCAGGGAATATCGTTCTGTGGTGCTCTGATTCCATCTCTCTGCATCATTTGCTGCTTGCTGGAGCTTCTCCTATCCCAGTGTGTCCTGTGCACGATGTGCCTCCAGCCACAGCATGTCACAGACACCCGAGTGGAAGGTGAATAAAGGATCACTTATTTATTTTCCTGAATAAATTCTGCTGAGCTTGAAACCAAAGAACAAGGAAGATGCTCAGATTTTTCAGTGGGTTTTCTCAGAGTCTGTGAAAATGAGAGCGGAGAATACTCTGGGGGGAAAAAAAACCCAACCTGAAATCACCATTAACTACAGCTCAGAATGAAATGCAGTTCCAGCCTGTTGCAGGAATGTGGCTTTTACCAAACATCACTATAACTGTTTATTTTGGGAATTATAGCTTATACTACTGTGAGGATAGTAGAAATTTAATAGGGCAGACAAATACAGAAGAACCCACTTTCAATGCAATGCTGCTGATTATTTCCCTTGAAACTATTACTGGGGAGGTGGCAAGGTGGTTTTTCTCCAGCAGCTCTCCTTCTGGCCTTTCTGTGCAGCTCACAGCACTAAGTGAAAAATATTTATGGTCTTAACGATTCAGTAATTTCAGCCTTCGGTTTTGTTTATACGGGAGAAGCTTTTTAAATAATAAATGTTTATTATTGCTGGATATTTCTTCGTTTGGCTTGGGGTCTGTCTTGCGATCCCTCCCTTCTGGTGGAGCAGCTGTTATGTCTGAAATGTGTATAGAAGGGGCTATTTGTGTAAGTGCAATTTTCTACGTGATTGATTTTGGAGTATTTGTGTGAGTGTGCACGGAGCCCACTGCCCGTGGATTTCATTTCAAACTAAACATCCGTCTGGAAGCAGAGGTTAAAACAAGTGCAAACCAAAGCAGGGGCTATTCACAAATAGGTCTGTCACAGTCTGATAGCCAAGTGCATTGGAATATTCCTTTGCAACACTCGAACTGCTCTCAAACAGATTCACAGATGTTAATTGAAGGCTTAGGCAGTACAGAATGTCCTGCTGGAGAGGAATAATGAATAAGGATGCACTGGAGAAGAACGAGGAAGGCAGCAGGACCAGGAGGGGAGGGATGGGAAGGAAGTAAAGCAGCAGTGGTAGATAAAAGCAGTGAATTTGCCTGCATGTCACTCAGGGGACCCAGGACACGTGTCAGTGCTGGGCACAGGATGGCAGTGGGGCTGCCCCATCTCTCCCCACGCTCAGCCCTCACCCCTCACAGCTGGGTGTCCCTCCTCACTCCCTGTTTGCTTCATCTCCAGGGAAACACTCCAGTGGGAAAAATCTTTGTCAAGTTCATTTCCAGCATTTTGGGTTCATCAAACTTCTGCTGGAAGGTGTCTCGAGGACGTCAACCCTCATTTGGGAAGATTATGATGGGAACATGGTGATCCTGGCGAGCTCATCCCCAGGACAGGAAGCCCTGTGCTCCTGGGGGAAGATGCTCTTCTGAGGATCTGGGGTTTCTGCTCCTTGGGGGTGTCCAGAACAGGAGCTCATACATCTCTACACCAGCTGTGTGAATGAAAGGGACCTTGCCATTCCCAAAAGTCAGTGTGGCACGTGGGGACAAAGCCAGAAGCCTATGGCCAGGTGCTTGGCCCTGCCACCACATGGGATCTTCACTGTTCTTCTTCACAGAGAAATTAGAACTGGCTCCCGTTTTCAGAGGACTCAGCAGCTGGCAGTACCTTTGCTTGATCTCCCTCCTCTTTTTGTTCCATTTTTAAAGAGCTTTAAGCCCTCCCCTGGCAAAAAAAAAATTACGATGGCTGGTGGAGGAGGAGTTAGATCAAGGGGTCTAACTCTGGCCTGGAAAAAGGCACAATCATCAGATCAGGCTTCACAGCTCTAAATCTTTGCCCAGAGTTGAGGAACAAAGTCACCCCTTTCTGGGCAGAGCGTAGATCACTCCTCCCTTTTAAACAGAGCGTTGGAAGCTCATAAAATGCTTCCATCTTACAGAGGTGCAGCTGAGAAAGGCTTGGGTTAGGCAGTACCTGAAAGGGTTTAAAACCTCACCTTTTCCTCAGGAATACATGAAACCTCTGTTTCTTGTCTTTTAGGCATGGAGTCATGAGCCTTTGCAGGTAAGATTTCATGTTTTACCTACTTAGATGGAGGCAGCAATGAAACACTCCCTGGGGAGAGGAAACCTGACTGAGGAAGGGTTTTCTGTGTTTTATCCAATAAGCATTAATGTTGTTTACACAGATCAGATTTATTTACTGGGGGTGGCAGGAATCTTTGTAAATTCAAAGTGTTTATTATTGCTAAAGACTTCTTCTGTTTGGCTCTGTGTCTGCTGGCTGGATATGTTTCAGTTCCCATCCCTTGCTGAGCAGCTGCCCTCGCTGGCCACTGCCCAGTCTGCAAAGCTGCAGGAGGGATTTGCACAGCTCTGTCCCTAAGGGCAAGTGGCCCCAAAGGACCCCTTCTGCTTCCCAGGAGGATTTAGGGGGAAAAGAGCCCTTCAACTTTGATGTCAGTCCAACCAGAACAAGTCCTGTGGGATACTGTGGTGAGTCACAGAATTACAGAAAGTTTGGGGTTGGAAGAGACCTTAAAGCTCCTCCAGTTCCAACTCCCTGTCATGGGCAGGGACACTTTCCACTGTCCCAGGTTGCTCCAAGCCTTGTCCAACCTGGCCTTGGACACTCCCAGAGATGGGGCAGCCACAGCTTCTCTGCCCAACCTGTACCAGGGGCTCCCCACCCTCACAGGGAAGAATTTCTTCCTAATACCCAATCTAAATCTCTCCTCTTACAGTTTAAAAAGTCCTCTTTTGTCCTAACACTATGTAAAAAGTTGCTCTCTTTCCTTTTTTTGACCCCCCTTTCCGTACTGGAAGATGCTCTCCGGTCTCCCTGGACCCTTCTCTTTTCCAGGCTGAACACCCTCTCAGCCTAAGAGCTCCTACTTTGGGTGTTTGGTTGAAAAGTAACCAGAAACCTCTGGCCAGGGGTGACCCCCGGCAGTGTCGGGAGGGGACTGACCCCAGCGGGCGCGGAGTGACATCCCCGCCGGTGCGGGCAGGGCTGGGGGCAGTGGGACACCAGGAGTGCTGAGGTAGGAGGACAGAGGAGGAAAAAAGTCCAAATGAAGAAGAAAGTGAAGCTGAAACGCTGGAGCGGGAAGGGGGGACACGGGACACGGGACCCCGCCGGCTGCTTTCTGCTCCCGCAGCGACGGGGCACGGACGGACAGACGGCCGGAGGGAGGGATGGAGGGGCGGACGGAGGGACGGGACGATGCCCTTGCTGGGGGGCGGCCCCTCTCCCCTCCTCCCCGCTCCGCTCCCCCCGCACGGCCGCGCCCGCCCCCGCCCCATCGCAGCCGCATTTAACGCGCCGTCCCGTCCCGTCCCATCCCCGTCCCGGTCCCGTCCCGGTCCCACCGCCCCGGCCATGGCGCGGCTGTCGCTGTCGCTGCTGCTGCTGGCGCTCGGCCTCGCCAACGCCGCCAAGTCCCCGTACCAGCAGGTCCTGCAGCACAGCCGGCTCCGCGGCCGGCAGCACGGGTAAGCGGGCAGGGCAGGGCTGCGGGAAAGGAAAACACCCCTCTTGTCCCGCTGCCTTCGCCCCCATCCCTACGGGAGCGGGAGGACCGCGGAGGATGCGCTCGGTACTCGCTCCGCCGCGGGGTCTTTGTGCGGGAGCGGAGGTGGTGCCGAGACGGGGAACCCCTGATGTCCCTCGGGCATCCTCTGCTTTCCCTCGGGGAACCCCTGCTGTCCCTCGGGGATCCTCTGCTGTCCCTCGGGGAGCCGCTTCTTCCATTGCTTCCCCTTTCTCTTTCATCCTCGAGTAACTTTGTTCTTTCAATCACTTTCCTCCTTTTCTATCCCCATGCTTAGTGTTGCAGATGTCAGTTCAGACCCTTCAATGCCTCTTTAGCAGTCTGTCCCTATTATAAGGAGAAAGGGGATAAAAATGGCTAGAGTTTTGGACCGTTGAACGTTTTGTGGAATTCTTGTTTTCATGAATTTATAGAAAAAGAAATTTGCTTCAGTGTGTCTGTGGAGTCAGCACCATCTTAACTCCCAGTCAGTCTTGAAAGTTTCCTTGACAGATATTATCACTTAGTTACTCATAAACCTTAAAAGATAAGGCCTATGGTAAAATGCATGTAGACCTTTCTTGCTTGATACACAATATATGTGGAGAGAGTAGTTTAAGTCTTCATTGATAGGCAGAAAACGAACCCAATGTTAATAGTTGTTATTTTTTAAAATTGTTGGGAATTGGGAAGGGTGAAAGGATGACGGACTTTTCAGGTGGCTTCCATCTTTCAGGGTGGTGACAGTGTTGAAGCATCTATTTAAATGGGTTGCTGGAAGCAGGTCATGAAATGCTTTAAATTAAAACAAACAAAAAAGAGACTTAAATATTGCAATTTGATACATTCTGTGGCAGGGATCCAGGTCAGAATTTATGACAAAGGATGTGTTATTTGTGTCTGATCAGGTACACAATCCAACAGGCAAATTCTGAGCTGATGTCTATTTCTAATAGCTCAATAATGCCAGAATGACAGTGATTTATGTACAAATACAGTGAGCCTTGTTCATCATCTCTCTGTGATTTGAAACTAAATAAATACCCAGTTCTGCTGATCGCCCTGAGGCCAAAGTTTGCTCAGGCTGGCTAAGTTAGAGCAGTCCTGGTATAAATCAGGGCACTGTACACTTAACAGAGGCACAGGGTAAGATTTGATTGAGGTCCATGCTGGTGCCCGAGATCTTTGGAAAACTCAAGGGATTGGTATGCCAGGGTTTCCATCTGCCCTGGGCTATGCTGAGATATACCCAGGGTAGCTGACCACAGCAATTTGCTCACTGATTCCATTCTAATGCAGAGGGTGATTTACACCCAGCTAATTTTTAAACATACACTGGATTCTGAGCGTTGATTAATGACGTGCCAAAGAGATACAGCCACACAAAACCAGCCAAAAATATGTTGGATGTGAGGCGTGTTGTGTTGCCTGCAGGAGGGAGCTCTGGAGGGAGGGATGTGCAAGCAGGACTGCCACCCTTTGCTGGGAGCATCCCCCACACCATCAATGCCCCTATTGAACCGGGAGCGAGTTGGGAGGCAGAGCTTTGGCTCTACAGCAAAACTTGTACATCTTAATTAACTTTTTAAAAAGGGAGTCAACTCAAGTCAGTGAGAGGGGCTGAAAAGTATATAAGGAATGTTAACATTTGAAAGTGAACACATAGGAGTGCTGTCCCTGAACCCACCCAGCTTTGTGGGCACTACAGGATGCTGGGGAGGGTCATGGCCATACCCATTGCAGGTAGCTGGGGGGCTGTATGGTAAGTCCTGCTCTTCTCAGCCTCTTCCCAAGGGCAGCCCCCATCCCAGCAGCTCCCAGTGGCTGCTGCCAAGTGAGAGGCTTTGGCTGAAGGGGAACAATAGGCAGTTTTATCCTGGAGTCAGCGTGGCTGGCTGGGAACGGCATGGCAGAGGTGATGAACTCCAACGACGAGAGGGAAGAGTGTTGACAAATTCATTTTAAGCCAGACTGGGCAGAGCACCAGAACATGCAATGCAGGGAGCAGCTACTACAGCCTGCCTGCAGGAATTATTGATAACACGGTCCTGAGAGGGGAGGAAAAACTGGGAAGAAGTTTTCCCCCCTAAGTCAGGGACGGAGCTGCAGTCCCAGGCAGGGAGGAGGGAGAGAGGCAGCTCACTGCTGTCCTGGAGGCACAAGGGCTTTCTTGGCAGGCTGCTCCTGGGGATAAGGGGGAAGTGATCAAACAAGGCCTTCAGTAGCCAGGCTTGTCAAGATGAATATTAGAGGGATTGTCCACTGCCGTCAGCCAGACGCTGAACTCAAGGCAAGGTTTGGAATTTCGATGTAATTGAAACCATATTCCGGCACGGCGGGGCCGGGTGGCCAAGGTGGGCTGAGTCAGAGAGCACAGACGTCTCTCTAAGCGATGATTTGGGGTGGAAGCTGCTGAGCCTGGGCCAGTTTGCACCAGCTGAAAGTTTGGCTTTGTGATTTCTAACTGCTTTTTTTTTTTAGTAGATTCTTGCTCTTTGTCCCCCTCCCTTAAATACAGAAAGCGAATGAAATGCTGCCATGCAGAAACAAGCTGGGTATGGCAGTGATGAGGGAAAGGATGAGCTGAGCCCCCCCATCTGTGCCCTGGGGGCAGGATGAAGATGCCAGGGCTGTGCAGGGTCAGATGTGCCTCCACAGGACCCCGGGTGGCCACACCAACAAAGGCTCATTGAGGGCAGGCCAGGCTCCTGCAGGGGCTGGCACTGGAGCCAGCCAGCAGAGGGGAGACCCTCAGGTTAATTCATGCTAATGATGGGCACGCTGGCCCGGCCTGGGTGCCCGTGAAAAGCAGGCACAGCCACAGGAGGACTTGGTGCTTGGGCTGCAAACTCTGCTTTTGTTAGTTTTGGGGGGCAAGGGGCAGCGTCTCGGTCAGGCTCAGCGTGAGACAGGCTGCTGTCTGTTCTCCTGGACAGATCAACAAGACCTTTGCAGGAGCATCTCCAGGCCCCATCCAGAGTTTCACTTGTGCAAGCAAAAAATCTGCTTTGGATGGCACAGAGAGCTTCTGATGGGCTGAAGTGATGATTTATGTGTTTTGCTTAATTATTTGTTTTCCCTTCATCTGCTTGGCAGCCAATACTGCACATAGTTTTGGTGCTGCTGCTTCAACTGGGGCATGGTGTTGGTGGGAACATGGTTGGGGATCCAGGCTCAGCTGAGCTGAGCATCCTCAGCTTGCTTGGGCATTTGCTGCACCTCTGCTC
This sequence comes from Campylorhamphus procurvoides, assembly GCA_013396655.1. Classification (NCBI taxonomy): domain Eukaryota; kingdom Metazoa; phylum Chordata; class Aves; order Passeriformes; family Dendrocolaptidae; genus Campylorhamphus; species Campylorhamphus procurvoides. The sequence goes on along the minus strand of WBMV01005266.1, from coordinate 91,212 downwards.
AATCTGCTCAAGCCCAGAGAGAGTCGATGTCCTCGCAACCCAGATCCAGAAATCACTTCTTACATGCTGACTGTGTTGGCCACACCAGTGGCTAGGACTGCTGGCCACAAACCACAGAGATGGTGAGCCAGGCAGAGCAGGGAAATGCTGTGCTGGCCAGACCAGCAGCAAGTAAACTCCCAACTCCTGCTTGACCACATCTTTGCTCACAGAGATGCCACTTCTTAGAAAGCTGAAAGGCTGCAGTTGGCTCTCAGCAGGGTTAGGCACGTGTGGAACACCAACCATCAGCTCCTCTGGGTGAGCAGGAGCTCTTGGCACCTTATGGGCTGATGGAGCCACTCTTGATCTGTGCTGCCATCCCTGTTGGAACAGAGGAGGGCAGTGCCACTGCTCACTTTCCCTTCATCCAGCTCAGCATCCATGTCCAGAACCAGCTGAGTCTGTCATACAGCAAAAGTACCCATTCAGGTTTGGGTGCAAGTGTGTAGGCTGGTAAAGATCTGTCCTTTTTCATGTCCTAAGCACTGAAGTGTTTCCTTTTAGAAATATTTGGATTATTGCATAACTTGCTCAGGTTTTAGCTGGGATCCCGAATTTTAAGAAGCTGTTCCCCGCGTGAATACTGACCAAAGTGTTATTTTTGACTTAATTTCTTTATGTTTTGGTGAGAGATGGAACAGGGGGCAAAAAAGTCAAGAATTTGCACTCAGTGAAGAAAAAGATGCTGTGGCAGAATGAAGAGAGATTCCTTTCCCTGCTTCCTCCCCTTCACAGTAGTCATTACATGCTTGGATGCAGCTCTCAAAGTTTCCTGCCTTGCAACCCCAGTAGGGCTTTTGGGGCACTGTCAGGGGGGGTCTGGCTCCGTGTGGGGGGCCAGCACTGAAAGGAGAGATGCTGACAGGACCCCCTTGTGCTTTGCCCTCCCCTGCAGCCCCAACGTGTGCGCGGTGCAGAAGCTGATCGGCACCAACAGGAAATACTTCACCAACTGCAAGCAGTGGTACCAGAGGAAGATCTGCGGGAAGTCCACGTAAGTACCTGAGGATCTTCCCCACAGACCCCACCATGGAGTTGGGTGCTGGCTGAGGGGTGCAGGTGGTGTGGCAGACGTGGGATGTCAGAGCTCATGGTGTGTGTTTCACCTGCGTGGGTGCTAAGAAATCTTTTGGCTTTTACATCTCAAGAAATGTTTGTTTTTCTCAAATGGCAAACACGAGCCTAAAATGTTTTGATGTTAAGAATGGAAAGTACCACGTAAATACACACCCCGATGGTTTATTCTAATTGCATTTCTATATATACTTATATAGCTCTCAGTGCTGCAATGAAGTGTGTGCCAGATGTTTTCTAGTACTTAGCCCTGTGTCTCTCCATGCTAGGCTCAAGGCTGCCTAGATTTAAGAAATAAAAAAGGGGCAAAAAAGGCAATCCAGAACTGATGGATATTGGAGAGTGTGTAAAATTCATCTCCATCTGTTTGCTTTGGAAGGGAAAACAGAAATAAGGGGAAAGAAGTGTCAGCTTTAGCCAACACTCTCTGATGACTCCACCAGGAAAGTTAATCAGACTCGCAGGCCAATTCCACATCTGAAATTGCAAACAATAATATTCAAGTAGCTGTTGCATAAAGTATCTGTGTAAGCAGCCTCAGGACATTCTTTTGAAAGATGCAGTCAGCAGATAATTAAGGCTGTGCGTGCTTGACTGTCTGCCAGGCTGCAGAGCAGGAGCAGAGTCCTTTTCCTTGGTATAGTCCGAGCTGGGCTTTCGGACACGTTTGCTTGGCCCACACTCCAGTAGGGACCACCACAATACCCAGGACTGGGGCAAAGATGCCCTGAGCAGTCCTGGCTGTGGGGATCAGAGCTGTGGGCCAGGTGTGGTCCTGGGTCTGCAGGGTCAAGAACAGAGAGCAGGAAACCATCCCGTGTGTTTCTGTTGTGGTCCGGTGTAAGTTGTAATTAGATCTATAGGAACATGCTGTTCTTTAGGGTGGGTTTTGGTTGCCAGCATTAGTTTAGGTGTGATGCCTGGCCATTGGGATTCCTTTCAGGTGTCTGCTGTTGGTGTGGGGAGGAGGGAGACAAACCAGGAGTTGTCTCTGTGCACAGCTTTTGCCCTTTCATTGTACTTGCCGTGAATTTGTCCTAAGAAGGAAAATTCTGTACTTCAGGAGGGTGTATTGCTGGATGTCCCATGTAGGTGGCAAGCATCGTGGTTTTCCTTAGGTCCAATTGTCTTTGCAGCAAAAACAGAATAAAAGAGAGGCAACAGTGTAAAATCCCCCTCCCTTTAATTCTGCGAACTCAACAAATGTGGGATGGCTTAACTTGGGTGCTTAGAGTTCAGGCTGTCATCTTGGCTGAATAATGGCTTTTTTGAGAGAAAGTGGACAGGATTATGGCACGGCAATGTGGTATCATCACTGCCTCTTCTGATAACAGAGTAGCTCAGTATGTCTCCAAAGAAAACATGACTCAGCTGTGGATGTGGGATAGCTTTGCTGCTGTCACCACTGAAAGGTAAAGCGCTCCAGCCACAGATTTCTTCAGCTTTAAAGTGAGTGAGAAACTAATCTCACATAACCCAAGTGTGCAGCTGTATTTGGCAGAGACAAACTCATGCACTTATCTCCAGAAGGAGGTGTAACCACTGGCATCTGGCAGCATTTCATGATTTCATTTGAGGAGATGGGGTAACCTCTTCTACCTCGTTTTCTCTGCTTTTACCCAAGTGTCTAATCCAGTGATGTATCACTGAGAGAAAAGCACACAGAGCACTAACCTGCCTCTTAACCTATGAGATAATCTTTCCATTACCCACGGAATCTGCTCACTGTTCTTTGCTTTGCATCATCTCCACAATGGGTGTTATTGTCTTCTCCCCTCCTCGTCATTCTTGATCCTGGGCCCTCGTTTTTCCTTTAGCAGTGGTGGGGCAGAACAAAAGACATGTGCCTTGACTCAGACTTTCCAGAGGACCCTGGGACAGCTCTGATTACAAAGGTTTGCTGGTGATGGCTCCCATTGGACGTGGGGAGCCCGGCGTATGGAAGCAATCAGGAGTAATTTGGGCTATAAAGGACATGATGCATTGGGCTGCAGCACTCAAGTTCCTCCACCAGTGTCAGGCCCCTGACTCTCAGTGCCTCAGCACCCACGAGAGTAGGTGGGCACAGCTAGTGGTGCTCAGCATGAACCCTCGAAACTGGTCCCTTGTGTAGGACTGAGCTGGTCCCTGAGAGGTTTTGAGAGCACCACATGCTTTTAAATCCCAGAAAAAATCGGGATTTGGCACGTTTGTCAGCATAGCTGGGTGGATCCAGCCTTTGCTTGGGATCTGCAGTCAGCAGACCCCTCCTGAAGCTTGTGCTTGGTCCTCCTGTTGGCAGAGGGACCTGCTCCCTCAGCCTTGGGCCAGTGGTGGAGCTGGATAAGCTTGGTCATTTCTCTCCCTCTCCTCCTCTAAGGTTTTTCCCACCTGTGAGAAGAGCAGTCCTGGGGGAGGAGACACTGGACCCACCTCTCCCAGTTCACTGTTATCCTCTCTGTTTGCCCAGAGGGTCGGTGGTGCCACACATTGTATGGATGCTGCAGGTGCACACACCTGGCTCTAGGGAGACAGTTTGGGTTGCTTTTCTTTTCCTGCTCTGAGCACTGTTTCAAACAGGTGGTGGGCAGGGAGGTCAGTGAGAGACCAGGGACTGCTGAGAGGCAAAGCTGAGCTCCTGCAGAGCAGAGAAATTCAGCCCTGAGTGAGGAGGCTGTAGAAGAACCTCTTGTAGAAGAACCTCCCTCCTTCTTGAATGGTCACATCCTGCCTCAGGAGGCTCAGGGCAACTGGAGCAGAGAGGAAAGCCAGCTTGGAAAAGGTCTTGCTTGGTCTGTCATCTTGTTTCCAGGTGCCTCACCTTTTGGTGGCTGCTCCAAGCTCATGGTGAGAGGGCTCAGTCACCTGAGGTGCAGCTGTTAGAGAAACAAAGAGGTTGCAACTCGGCGGGGAGACTTTGGAGGCTTCAGAGGCATCTTCTGGCCCACAGGGTGGAGTGCTGGATGTGCACGATGGAAATTCCAACTCATGCATCAGAAGAAGAATCCTACCCCCTTATCTGCCTTTCTTTCCTTCTTTCCCCCTTGTTTTTCTCCTCTTTGCTGAAGTGTTGGCTCACACAGTTAAGGAGAAATTGGACAGAGGATTTATGTACAGGTTTTATCTCTGCTGATGAAGTGAGATAAGGCAGTTGGCAAGAAGTCTGACACTGCTTTGATTTTAATGAGCACTGAAACAAGATTGCTTTGGTAATCAGGTAATTTTCCACTGCTGGTTATTCCAAACCCAAAGAAATAGTTTATTATGAGGATATTCTCGGCATTTTGTCTGTGTGTTTTATATTCTTCTTCCTTCACTATGCACTGGATTCATTCTTCCAGAGTTTGGGTTGCAGTGGAACGTGTCCCCACACACTTTTTTGTCTTGAGAATGAAAAGACAACTTATAAATTTTGGGGTTTTATTATTTTTTGAGGAATAACCCTTTCATACATTCCCTTTTTTTTGTCTTTAAAATTAACTTTCCTTTTCGTGTCCAATGTACTTTCTTCATTTCAGGAAAAAAAACTACTCTCTGGCACTTATTTTACAAAACCAAAACATATGGGCTTTATTACAGGAAATGATTACGAATGGATCTTTAGTCACTAATATATGCCTAAGCTTATTTTTATTACCCTGAAAAACACGCTTAAAATTTAATTTCAGCTCCTAAGAATGCAAGAGCAGCGTAACAATGGCCAATAAAACCAGGGAACTTGCTTCTGCAGGCACGGACAGACAGTCAAGAAATGCAGCGTTTCAAAACCAGAGGGTGAAAAGCTGTAGGTTTAACTTGAAGTTGCTCAGTGAGGAGGTCAGGAAATTGTGGTGGGAGGCTCTGCAGAGAGGATGACAAATACTCTTTGTGTGAGGGCAGTGCTGATGAACCCACACCCTTGGCATCCTCTGTGTCCCGGGGTTGCAGCCACTGAGCAGGCAGCAGTGATGGGCATGGACTGGGCAACCCCAAAGGCTTTTGTTCAGAGCTGGGAGATGTGCAAGGGGAATCCTCCTGCCTGGGGCAGCAGAGCGTGGCTCCAGCTGGAGGAGGGTGTATAGAAAGAGCAGCCTCCCTTCCTATGGAGGTGTAGGATCAGCCCTGTGTTGCTCCTCCCTGGGGGCTGGAGGTGGCTGCAGGATGGATGGAGGATGCCCTGTGCCCACCTGGAGTGATGCCTTTGGGCTGGATGGTCTTGTGTGTCCACCAGCCGTGAGAGCCCCAATGCCTGAAGCTGAAGGTGTGTTTTACAGTCCTCATCACTGGCTCCTTGCAGGTGCCAACCCTTGGCTGAGCACCTCTGTGGTCACCTGGCCCTTTGCAGCAGTTTTCTGGTACTCAGGATGGTGCTGTGACATGCTGAAGGTCACCTTCAGTGGCTGGAGCTGGCCCTGCTACTGCCTTGGTGCTTCTTGTCATCACCTTCCCTTTGTGCTGGAGATGCCAAAACCACACTGAGAAGCAGCCAGAGAATCACAGACTGGTTTGGATAGGAAGGGACCTTCCACTGGACAGGTCCCTCCATCCCTTCCTGGTGTCCTCCCCTCCTGGCAGGAGCCTGGGGGCTGGGGCAGCCCTGAGCTGGTGTGCCACAGGCTTTGTGTGCATCACCATCCTGCCCCTTCAGAGCAGCTCACTAATCTCCAACTGATCCATAAAGAAGGCTTTTAAAGCCTGTGTCGGCACTCGGGAATTACTTAGGCTGAACTTCGGAATGATTTCTCTTTAATCAGCTCTTCATCTTTGATTACAGGTCTGAAGCGAGGCAACTGTCTAGACTGGATTTAGTTTCTAGGGTGAAAAAAAGGAAAATTGGAGGTAGGGGAGGGAAGTGGTGGGGGGAGAAAGTGTGTGTTTCCAAGTAACACGAGACAGGGGGGCTGGGGAAAGTGGAGCAGCAGGGTGTTAAGATCTCCAGTAGTCAAAGGAAGGGATTGCTTTAGGCAAGCTCTTTCCCACATGGAATATATAATGTCTAGACAATCAGTCTGGGTTTGCTTTGTAATTCTCTTAGGAAACCGTGACACAGAATTTATTTGCTTCTGTCACAGAAAAGCAGGTATTTGTTTCACTTTCTGGCTCTTAATTACCCTGAAGAATTCCCTCTTAAACCCCAGGCATTTCCACTGTTTGTTAACAGCGTTTAAATGATGACAAATATCTGAAGCTGGAGGGTTTTCCTTTCTCTTTGAGTGAGTGTGCTGAGCCTGGGCCATACAGCATCCTACTTGCCTCAAATCCAAGGGGGAGCACAGAGGAAATGCTTGTGTTTGGGAGAAACACCTATTCCCTCACTCCCTCAGCCCATCAATCAGGTGGCCTTGCTCCTCTCCCACCAAGCATGGAGCAATAGGTGAACCTCTTTATTTTTCTTTTCCCTGTTATTATCTAGCCACATTCCCTCAAATGGCCAGCTTTGAGAATCAGATGACTTTTATTTAGGGTCTGCAAATCTGTGGGGCAGCACTGAGTCCCCAGGATGGTGTCTGGGGGAAAGTGTTGGATCAGAGCAGCAGTTTGCTGCCAGCCAGAAGGAAATGCTGGAAATGCTGCCCTGGGGGTGTCCACATGGCTGAAGTCGTGCTTTGCTCCTGCCTGGGGTGCCCATGGATGCACATGGTGAAGTTTCTCCTTGCAGGGCTTTTCCCAAATCCTTGTGCCAAGTGCGTGCATCCAAGAGCTGGGCTGTCCTTTCCCTCCAGGTCTGTCTTGTGGATTTTGCATAAGTAAGCAAATAATTTCTGGTGATGGACAAGAGTGGAGTGAAATGAGAGGGAAACACTTGGCTGGTTTGCTCGAGCAGCCTCATTAGAGTTGTCCAAACAGTGATCAGATGTGACAGCATCAGTCAGCCAAGGAGATCCCCAAATCCCATGGGAAATGTGCCCAGATGAACCAGCACTGGCAGTCTTGATAGGTTATCTGTTGGCCCTGTGCACTCAGTTTTCATCCACTGTTTGTACAAAGTCCCCTGCAAAGTGTGGTTTTGAAAAGAAATTGTGTCTGCTTTTGTTCTGTGGAGGAATTGGCAACGTGGAGCCCCAAAGGAGATAAAAACTGCGGTTTGTCTTTTGCTCAAGTCTGTATTTTTAATGAAAAGTCTGCTTGGAAACAGCCCCAAATCTGGATGCACCAAGAACTGTAGCAAATAGAGGAAAAGCAGTGAGACACCGTTGGTTAATCTACCGTATCCATCTCTTATTCCAGAGTCATCAGTTATGAGTGCTGTCCTGGATATGAGAAAGTTCCTGGAGAAAAAGGCTGCCCAGCTGGTAAAAATATGTTTGACATTCTTTTTGGACTCCTTAAAATTATACAGCTGCCTAGTAAAGGGAAATGCTAGAAAATTGCTCAAAGTGGATTTGATTTTTGCAATTTGTGCACAATATTGCCGTGAACGAGTCCAAAATGGACTCAGTGGAGCACCAGCCGAGGGCCAGATCAGCTCCAAAGCTTGCTAAGTGTTCCAGACAACTTAGAACCTTGGATATAATTAAACTTAACCAAGCATGGGAGGGCCACAGGGAACTACTTATTCCAGCAAGTAATATAGCTGTGTTGGAAATGCAGTGCAAAGGAAGGAGAGAGTAACAGACAGCTCTGCCAATCTCTGCTCACTTTTGTTTTCATAGAATCTCAGCCTAGTCTGGTTTGGAAAGGAGCCTTAAAGGTCATCTCGTTGGCAGGAAGGCAGGAACACCTTCCACTAGACCAGGGTGCTCCAAGCCCCATCAAACCTGGCCTTGAACATTTTGGCAAGAATGGGGTTAGCAAAGCTGCATTTAGGAGAAAATGAAGTTCAGCCACTGGTGGGGATTGGGAGGCAATTAACTGGGTTTATTGAAGAAAGCCATGTTGGGCTTTTGCTTTCTGAACATTTCCTTCCACAAAAGTTTGATGCTGCTGGGCTGGTGCAGATGGGTCGGTGGAGACAGATCAGCACAGTCCAACACCAAATCCCAAAATCCTGAGTACAAAGACTGGGTGAAAGCAATCAGTATCTTTGCTTGTCTCAACTCCCACCCATATAAATCCAGAGTAAGTCCATTCAAACCAGCAAAGATGCAGTAGATTCTGGATTATTCCGATGTAATTGAGGGTGAAACTGTGAACAGACACCAGTCCCCTGATGTGCTTCATTTCCCCAAGTGTTCTCCCCAGCAGCTCTCCTTTAATTCAGCCAGAAGGATGAATGATGTGTTGATAACGTGACCTTCTCTTCTTTCAGCACTGCCTCTTTCCAACATCTATGAGACCCTGGGAGTGGTGGGCTCTGCCACCACACAGCTCTACTCCGACCGCTCCAACCTGAGGCCAGAAATTGAAGGACCTGGAAGTTTCACCATTTTTGCTCCCAGTAATGAGGCCTGGGCATCCTTGTCTGCTGTAAGATATAACTCCTCTGCTTTCTTCTCTTCCTTTGGCTCTCTGGAAAGGAGATCCAGCTCTGCAGGGGTCTGGATCCAGCCCCATCTGGCAGAATAGACACAGTCCTGACAGAGGAAGGACTATGCCTTTCCAAGATGGGAATCACTGCACTAGTCTGTCAGCTCCAGAGATTTGCCTCTGGAGGATCCCAACACTGGAGAGATGTGGATGCCACGGAAGGTTTTCCATCCCTTTCAGTTTTTCTTGTGAGCCTTACCTTGCCATTTTGATTGTTCTTAGTCTGTACAAAGAGCCAGTCCCAACCAGAGCCCTGGTGACTCCCACATCAATGTGTCCCATACTCAATGACATATAAATTTCTTTTATATTTGTTTTGATTTTCTCACCCTGTGCCTTGTGATATTTCCACTCCTGAAGCAGTCACTGCTGTCCTGCCAGTTCTCCCATCCCAGAGGAGATGTCATAACTGTACAACCCCTGTACAGCTACATCTCACATTTAAATCACTTGCCCATAAATATTTAAGAATTGTTGGGGCAACAAGAGGACATCTTTTTGGCTTTCCCCACTACTAAGCCCTTACCCTGACCATGCTGCTGCTGGGAAAGGTATTTTTGTGCATTTGTCCTTGGCCCTGTTGCTTCCCTGCTCATTTCAGTGCACTGATCCCACACTGGAGCTCTCATCATCCCTTAGCCAGACCTCCTGGCCCTCTCTCACCACTGGCTTATTGCACTCAGCACTGAAAAGCTTATTTTTCTGGTTTTCAGGAAACTCTGGATTCCTTAGTCAGTAACGTCAACATTGAGCTGCTCAACGCCCTCCGCTACCACATGGTGGACAAAAGGGTCCTCACGGATGATCTGAAACATGGCACAACACTTAACTCCATGTACCAGAACCTGCCTATCCAGATTCACCACTATCCCAACGGGGTAAGGCATTCACAGCATCACAGAGTGGGGTCAGGCTGGGCGGGACCACAGTGGGTCCCCTGTTCCAGCAGGGCCATCCCACATGGCACAGGATTCCATCCAGACCGTTCGTGGGTATCTCCAGTGAGGGAGACCCCACACCTTCTCTGGGTAATCTGTTCAGTGCTTGGTCACTGCACAGGGAAGAAGTTCTTCCTTGTATTAAATCTGTCCACGGTGGGCTTGTTTTTTGTTTTTTGCTCGGAGCTCCTACACCATCTTTGGCCCTGCAGGACCGTAGGTTGACAACTGTTGATTGAAGAGACATATTTTGAAGGGATCTCAAAAGAATGTTTGTAGTTTCCTTGATGCTGTTGCGGGGCAGTTGCCCACATTGCTGTGTAACCGTGCTTGCCCAAGCATTGGTTCTTGCATATTTTCTTAGTCTTGATGATTGAGGATAGACAAAACCACTCATTATTTTCAAAGCTCTTTAAACTTGAAATGTTTCAAACATTCTTGATAAAACGTTCTCACTTTTTGCGTGTTTTCTTAGGAAACCACATTTCTGCTGTTGCTGATTCAATATTAAAGCACTCGCTGTGCTTGAAATAGAAATAGAAAAGCAGCAGAGGCTGCTTTACCTTCTTGTTTTAGTGCACGTAACACCCTGTGGCTCTTCCCCTCTGCAGATTGTGACTGTGAACTGTGCCAGGCTGTTGAAAGCTGACCACCATGCCACCAACGGAGTGGTCCATGTCATCGACAAAGTCATCGCCACCACGACAAACACCATCCAGCAGATCATTGAGACCGAGGATAACCTGGAAACTCTTCGGGTGAGTCAACCCACGGGTCTCCAGGGCTCCTTAAGGATTCTGAGTCATCCCACTCCTGGTGAATTGTCCTGAAGAGCTTTGCCAGTGTCGCTGATGAAGTCCTTGTACCAGTGTTGCTCATTTTGCTTTAGGAAGAGAAATGTTTGATACCAGTGCAATGACAGTAATTGTCACCCTGCTGCGGCTGTTCAGAGAAGAGATGGAGACTGAGTGTGTCTCCTCACTCTTGCATGGGAGCCTCAGCCTTAGGAGACATTAACTGTGCCCATTTGGTGTGTGCCAATTTATTTGCCTTGGTATTTGCCAAGTTAAGGAATAGCTCCAAATGCAAAGGGGATTTGCAGTCAGCCAGCTGTGGGTTCTGATCTGAATTACTCACTGGAACTGCTGTGACCCTTTCCAGGCATATCAGAGTATGTGAACTAGCTCTCAGCCTTGCCAAAAATAAATAAATAAATAAATAAAGGGCTCTTGTAATCAAATTTCTGGAACACAAGAGCACCGTGGCACTGGGTCAAATTTATAAAGGGACCAAAGTGCTGAAAGAAGCTATTCAGGACTTTTTGTAAGTCTTTGGAAATTTTAGAATCTTTCATAAGTCTGGCCCTAAGTGTGTGCCTGAGCAAAGTCTCTGACCTTTGTCCTCTGTCTGAATGTGTTCTCCCCTCTCCTTGTTTCTCCAAAGGCTGCTGTGGCTGCCTCCGACCTCAACAGCTTGCTGGAAAGTGAAGGCCAGTACACACTGCTGGCCCCAACTGATGAAGCCTTTAACAAGATCCCACGGGAAACACTGAACAGGATCCTGGGCGACCCAGAAGCCCTGAGGGGTAAGTGCCTGTTTGCTGAGTCCATTGAGAGACTGAAGAGTATTTTTGAGTTCTTCTAAATTCCTTCTCAGGGACTTCTGAAGAGCTCCTTGATAGGTTCTGACAGCAGCTGCAGTAACAGATGTGACAGATTCCACCTTTTTTAACTGGGCAAGCCCAGACCTTTTTGGCTGTAGATGTGTAGATATGGCATAGAGAGTGAATTGAGAGGAGGGAGCTGAAGCAGTCCCTTTTCTGAGTTTTCTTTTAGTACTCCTTTAAGTGATGGTGATTTCTACTGACCCAGCATGATGCAAGAAAAGGAATGCCTGATCAATGTAACTCCCCCTGACAAATGAGTCAAATACCAACATAAAGCCTTTTGGAGTTGGCAAGGGTGTTTAAAAATGACTCTTTTCAGGCACTTTATTTCACAGGCTGCTGAATTAAAATCAGCATATTTTAGAATGAAAAAGTGCAGCCCCAGGCAGTACACCCTGACCCCTGAGCAGGACCCCTAAAAGCTGCAATACTTTCACAGCTTGATTTTGGGAGCTCACTAAGACATCTGCCTCTCTCACAGACCTGCTGAACCATCACATCCTGAAGTCAGCCATGTGTGCTGAGGCCATCATCGCTGGGCTGACCATGGAGACTCTGGAAGGAACCACCTTGGACGTGGGCTGCAGTGGGGAAGAGCTGACCCTCAACGGGAAGCCCATCATTGCCAACAAGGACATCCTGGCAACCAACGGCGTCGTGCATTTTGTCAATGAGCTGCTGATCCCAGACTCAGGTACTGGTGCCTCTCTGCGTGGCTCTGTCTGTTGCCTTTCTTTTATCTACTTTGCCAAGGAAATGCTGGGTTTAGAGGGCATAGCAGTGGGTGGATTGCCCTTAATGCAGGGTTACTATGTGTTGCTTTTCTTTTCAGCTAAGACTCTGTTTGAATTGGCACAAGAATCTGAAGTTTCCAAGTCTACAGACTTTTTCAGACAAGCTGGTCTCAGTTCTCATCTAACTGGCAGTGAGCGAGTGACCCTCCTTGCCCCAGTGAATGATGTGTTCAAAGGTAAGCCAGGGGTTAAATCCCTTTCTTCCATCAGTTTGGGTCACAGATCTCCTTCAGTCTTCAGCCAAGTTTTAGTGCACAAATATGCAAATCCTCTCTCAGATGCCTCAGCCATGGGCAATGGCATCTAGGTTTACAATTTAAAACTGATGTGGATGATCCTCTGTCTTTGAATGGTTTTTAGTGTCCCAATAGTCATTTTAAATGAACCACTGGTTCTTTCCATACTCTTTGCTGCAGATGGGCTCCCCGTTATTGACAGCAACATGAGAAACTTGCTTCTGAACCACATTGTTAAAGACCAGCTCTCCTCGAAATACCTGTACCATGGACAGAAGCTGCAGACTCTGGGGGACAAGGAGCTGAGAGTCTTTGTGTACCGCAACGTGAGTCCTCCCAGGCTGCTGTGCTCTGCCTGGCTCAGTGATGCTCGCTGTTCTCGTGTCACCTGAAGGGTGAACGAGCATCATGGAAAGCATAAAAATCCCTCTTGGGAAGCACATGCTAAAACAGTGTGTTTCATTCTGCCATTGTGCTTGCAGAACCTTTGCATTGAAAATGCCTGCATTGCTGCCCATGACAAGAGGGGAAGGTTTGGGACCCTGTTTAGCATGGACAAAATGTTGACTCCACCCACTGGCTCAGTGATGGATGTTCTCAAGGCAGACCATCGCTTCAGGTGAGCTTTCTGCTCTTCCCAAGTGCTACTTAGGAGAAGAAGAGCTGCCAAAGCAGTTTCTATTTGTTATGGGTTGTAGTCGTGACTATATATATGTTTTTTTAACATAGAAAGAGTATCCAAAGCCATGGTCTCCCTAAATGACAGGGAGTGAAACTTCAAATAACCCTCAATGAACTGTGAGCCAAGAGTGTGTGGTTCCTTAATACAGTAAGGAGCTGGCTCTGAATCCATCCCTGCCCATCAGAGCCACTGTGGCCAGACCTCTCTGTCTCCACACTCCCATTTGGTCCCCAAGCAGTCAGCATTCCCAGGTTGCATTGCCATTTCTCAGATGTTCTGCTTGGACCTCACAGGCTCATTTCCTACTTAATCAACATTTCGATTAATTGGCTTGCTGGACCCCAGTAGGATTTTTCAATTGTAACCTCACAGCTCCCTCAGAGCCCATCGTGCCATTGCTCAGAGACCACCAGAGGAGTGATTTGTAATGAAGCTCTTGCTGTGTGTTTGTCTTGCAGTACATTGGTGGCTGCCATCCAGTCTGCAGGTCTGACAGAGAACCTCAACAGGCCAGGCACCTTCACCGTGTTTGCTCCAACAAACGAAGCCTTCCGGGCCATGCCCCAAGGGGAGCTGAACAAACTCATGGGTGAGTGTTTGGAGGGTGTTCAGGTGAACAAACTCATGGGTATGAGCATTTTGAGGGCATTCAGTAAACAAACTCATGGGTGAGTGTTTGGAGGGTGTTCAGGTGAACAAACTCATGGGTATGAGCATTTTGAGGGTGTTCAGGTGAACAAACTTATGGGTGAGCATTTTGAGGGTGTTCAGGTGAACAAACTCATGGGTATGAGCATTTTGAGGGTGTTCAGGTGAACAAACTCATTGGTGTTTTAAGGGTGTTCAGGTGAAGAGCTGCCTGTGTTACTGGCAGGAATGGCCATGTTTCTCTTCTGTAACTCACTCTTTGACCCTGTCAAAGCATGGGCTTCCTACAGAACTGATTTGGGTAAGCAGAAAGCTGAGGATGCACAGAGTGGCACTGAGTTCCCAAAGTGTGGTTTACACTGCCTGTGCTCTTGGATGAAGGACTTTCCTTTGGCTGGGCTGGTGGTGTAAGCAAGATGACTCCCAGGTGTTTCTAAAGGAGCTGCTGAGGCCTCTGCCTTTCTCCAGGATGAAAGAAGTGAGACTGTGACTCTCACCCATGCAGGATCAGGGTGTCTGAAGGAAATTTTGCAAAGAGAAGACAATGGTCCACATACAGCCTCAAGTTACACTGTATGAAATAAAAGGCTGGGGCTGTTGCTCCTTCTACATATACATAGACAAAGCAGGAGGTCCTGTCTGATCCTGAGGAGGCAACAAATATTCCAGCCTAGCTCAGATGAAGACCAGTATCCTGAAAAGCACAGGCTGGGTGTGGAAAAAAGCATGGGAATGTTTAATAATGCCCTCCTGGATAAGCAGCATGATCTTTTATTTTGTTCACATTGAAAACTGGCTGTGGTTGGAAACAATGGCAGGTATTTGAGTGTAATGTCTTTAAACCCAACCAAACATTGACATCATAATTTGGGAAGCATCTGCCCATGGTAGCTGGTTATCCTTTTAAGTGCAGGGATGAGGAACTGGGAATATCAGACTGCACACCCAGTCTAGCACTTTATATATAAATATTTCAGAACTGTTTTGCAGCTATTGTAAATGGCTGCAGCAATGAAGACTCCCAGATGTGGACTCTTCAGATGTTCTTTTCTCACACAAATATTTAGCTTATGCCTCTGATGAAGAAGTGAATCATGCTGGGGAGGACGTGCAGTGTGAGCCACGGCCTCCCTAGGAAAACCACCACGGAAAAAAGCTTAAATACAAGCTTTGAAAGCATGGAAAGAAAAGGTCCCCCTGGCTGAGGGAGCTGCTCTGGTGTTGTAGATGGAGGCACCTTTTGCACTTGATGTCTGTGGGGCTTGTCAGGGATGCTGCATCCTCTGAAGGAGGAGATGGAGAAGGGCTGTTGCCTCTTCTGGAAAAGAGACAGAGAAGGGGAAGCATCCCATAGACCTAAATTCTCCTTCAAAACATGGCTAGATGTGTGGAGACTCAGTGGAATCAGGATCATGGTGTCAATCCATGAGCCATTAGTGACATTTCTCCTGCACTTTTCCTACCCAGCTGTGAGGATTATTGCCAAGGGAAAGTGGCCTTGGTCACATTTGCAAATACCAGAGTGCTCCAACTGCTTCCTCATTTCACATGGGCCTCTGCCCTGCCATCTCAGCCTTCCTTGGGAAGTGAAAGCAGCAAGAGGAGCAGGTTCATGCTGTGCCCAGGGAGAGAGGGAGTGATGAAACCCCAAGAAACAGGGATTTTGTGTGTAGGGCAGGTTTGGTTGGCACGAAGGTGGGACAGTGGGAGAGGGTCCTTTTGGACTTGCTGGGATCCTGACCTGCTTGAGCAGGAACAGCCTCAATGTCCTAAGCAGCTCCAACCAGGTCCTTCTGCCTGGTTTTTTTGGGGGGGGAGGTTTGTTTTTTTTTTTTTTTCAATTTCACATTGTTTCTTTGCGCTTTCAGGAAACGGTGGCATTTTCCATGCAATTCCATTCCAGCACGTGAACCGTGGGAAGCGAGAGGTGCTGCTGTTTCACCAATGCAGCTGTTTTCTCCCTCCAGGTAATGCCAAGGAGCTTGCCAACCTCCTCAAGTTCCACGTGGCCGATGAGATCCTGGTGAGTGGTGCTGTCAACGCCCTGGTGAGGCTCAAGTCCATGCAGGGAGATAAACTGGAAGTCAGCATGGTGAGTGCACTGGGATGGGGCTGAGTTTGGCTGCCCATGTCAAGGACCAAAGCGTGTCTGTGCCCATCTGGGTGCTGTGGGAACCTCTCCTAAATGTGCCCCCAGTCCCACCAAAGGGTTTGCTGGGCTGTAGCAAAGGGACTGTTTCCATGTGTTCCATTCAGCAATGTGCTTTGCCTCAGCTTTCCCCCCAGAAGACCAATTGTAAATGATTTCCAGGAGCTGTTATAAATTTAACCCTGAGTCATGGAGGAAAAAGCATAAATAAATGAAATGAATAGCTTGTTCAGCTCACATATCTCTTTTTGTGTAAGGAAAATGATCTCTGCATGGGCTCCCTTAGCACAGCAGGAATTATTTAGATATATAATTTCATTTCACAAACTCTGCACTATGTTAAGAGAATGTGGGATCCTCTATTGAGGGGGGAAAAAAACATTTCAGAAAATAAATAACTCTGTGCATAAGAAAATGCAGGACAAAAATGGAAGAGACAGTGTTTCCAATGTGCAGGATGGAGCCTTCCCCTGGGCTGTCCTGCCCTGCCCTCCTGATCCCATCGCCCTTGGCACGACTGGCAAGGTGTAATTCATTTTAATATTCTCCTTAATTGGCAAGAGGAATGAGAACACCTTCAGCCATCCAGCAAATGAATGAATGCAAAGTGAGGGCTTTTTTTAATAGCATTGGAAATGATGGAAGTTTCTTATTTTCTGCTTTTTTTCTTTTCCTGAACAGAAAAACAATGTCATACACATCAACAAGGAGCCTGTTGCTGAGAGTGACATCATGGCCACGAATGGGGTGATTTATGCTGTGAACTCTGTCCTACAGCCACAGGGTAGGTCCATGCTGAGGAACATCCAGAGCCACCTGGTTATAGCAAAGCTGCTTTGGGAGGGAGTGGGGACACAAATGTGGCAATTGCTTCAGTTTGGTGAGGAGGGCTAGGCTGTTGTGGGGTTTTTAATCAGAAAATAGGGGAAGGAAGCAGCCTGCTTTGATGAGTATTTCACTGCTCTCCATGTGCCACCCTCAGCTTCAAGGCCACAAGAAAGAGGTGACGAGCCTGCAGACCCTGCACTAGAAATCTTCAAACAGGCATCTGCCCTATCCAAGGTAAGAGGCAAAAGATCTCTCTTTGGAACTACTGAAATCACATCTGGGTGATAATGGTTGGAAGATAATATCACATTCGTACACTGACTTGCAGGGAAAGTGAGTGGATGTTTCACTCAATGATCCACCCTCCCTTCCTGCGTGATTTAATTATAGAAGATAATACATTTTGCAACACGAAGCCTCAATCTGTGACATGCTGTGGATATAACCTTGGCATGGTGCTATGTATGTCAGCTTCCAGTGCTGGAGAGTCATTCATCCATAGGTTTTGGGGACTGAGGATAAATATACTGGGGACTGAGGATAAATATACTGGGGACTGAGGATAAATATATTGGGGACTGAGGATAAATATATTGGAGACTGAGGATAAACGTATTGGGGACTGAGGATAAACGTATTGGGGACTGAGGATAAATGTATTGGGGACTGAGGATAAATGTATTGGGGACTGAGGATAAATGCATTGGAGACTAAGGATAAATGTATTGGGGACTGAGGATAAATGTATTGGAGACTAAGGATAAATATATTGACAGGCAAAAAGATGTATTTATGCAAACTTTCTGCTTTCTTCCCACCCAGGTTTCTCAAAGGAATCCTCGACTAGGTAAAGACACAACTTCTCTAACTCATTTCTAATCTCCATGCCATACCCCCATCCCTTTGGGAGGTTTCTCCTGCTGTCTTGCTGTGAGCAGGACGGGGAGGGGAGGGGACAGGTTGGTGCTTTGTGTCTGTGCCACCCACCCATGGTGCCCTGTCCTTGGCAGCTCCCGTGTACTCCCGGCTGCTGGCGAGGATGAAGGAGAACACGGGGGGAGTCTGAGCCACGAGTCGCTGCCTCCATCCCACCAGCCCTGCCTGACAGCTGAGGACAAGGACAGAGTCGTTTTTGAAAAACCAAATATCACCCTTAAATTTATTTTTGTGTCCAGTGAAACGGATAGGAAAAAAATGGAAAGCCATATATATATGTGTATATATATATTTTAAGACCATTTTTATTTGGTTTTGACTTTAAAGTTCCCAGACTGAGGAAATGTTTTGGGGTTTTTTTGTAATTTCTGGGGGGTTTGTTGGGTTTTTTTTCATTTGTTTTGTTTCTTTTTTTTTTTTAATAAAAGACTATTCACTACTTTGCAATTTTAAACGTACCCAATTTTGGGCTTGATAAGGACATCCAAGGGAAGGTGCTTTTTTGTTTTTAAACAAGCATGTGCTTCCTTGTTCCCTTTGAGTTTTAAAAATCTCCCATGAAATTCTGAACTGAAGGTTTTTAACAAAAACCTCTCTTTTGACAATGAGAAAATTGTACAGTTATGAGCTGTGGTTTAAACCATTTTTTTTTAACTGGGGTTTTTTTAAGCCTATGGTTTATAACTGTGCTGCTCTTCGTTCACGGGATCGAAATGAGAGTTCTCCCTGGCTGAAGCTTTCCAGTAAATGGTTCCTTTTTAATAACGGTTGTTTTTTTAATAAAAAAAATAAAAATAAAATCAAAAATACAAATATGACGAGTGATGGCAATGCCTGGTTGGTTTTTTGGTTGGTTTGAATTCCTTTTTGGCACCGTTTGACCATCTGAGCCCCAGAAAGGAGGGAAGGTCAGTGTTCATAGGTCTGATAGTTACTCGAGTGGATGGCAGAGTGAAATGATTTCTCCTCTCTGATCCTGGCCTGGCAGCATCTCTTGATGGTGATTTCATGAGCAGTCACTGTCACACAGTTCAAGGAGCCACCCTCCCACTGCACCTCCCTCCTGGTGGATCCTCAGCCCCCTTCCCTGGCAGCTGGAGCTCACAACTTCATTCCATGGTGCCAACAATGCTTATTCACCCACCAGAGCTTTCTATTCACTCCCAATTAATTCCTACCTTGGTGAAACACAGGATTATGAGGTGAAAAAGGAGAAAGGGTATCAAGTGCAGGATACAAAAACCCCAGATTGTTTTGGCTGCTCTGGCTGAGTGACACCCTGATGGTTTCCCTTCTATTAAAAGCCCAAATTGAAATCCCACACGCTCAGACCCATCTGCATAACTCAAATGTGTGAACAATAATCAACCTCCCATCTCATTTTTTTAAATTATTTTTTTGGCATCATGTTGTCCTGGTATTTGAGGCTGGGGAGATGATGGGGGACCCTTTGAGCCACCTATTCCCAGCAGTCCTGGCAGGGGATTGGCTCCTGGGGGAGGCTCAGCTTTTTGTTATTAGGGTAATTAATTACCATTCCTTCAAAAGCCTGAGGGAGGGAAAGCCACCTCACCTCCTCCTCTGTTACAGCACATGTAATTTTAAGGGCTTTTTTAGTTTGTTTTGCCTATTTTTTTTTCTTCCTTCCTTGAAGTTTCATAATTAAGGGATATAAAGTCCTTCACACCTTAGGAAGGTGGAAAGCAGCTCTGCTCTTCATCTAGGTGAGTGCTCCTTGCTCATATCTTTCTTGGTGTTTGGCCTGGTGACTAATTAATTGTTTCATTGCAAAGTGAAGTCCCTCGAGTAGATGGAAGTAGGGGAAACTTTGCTTAGATTATGAGAATAATCTAAGAATAATGATGAGAACTCTCACCTGCTGAGACAGCAGTTTTTATCTCCTGGGAACACAGCCCTGGCTTCCCACCCCATGGTTTCTGGACTGGTGATGTGGTGACCATCTCCTTTGTGCTTTGCATGTGGCCTGACTTTGCTAGGCTTGCTTTGAGGGGGTCACCAGGTTTAGGAGTCCCTGTGGAGTTCCCAGTAGGTAGAGGAGTGTTATCCTTTCAAACCCATTCCCTTTTTGCTCTCTCTCATTGTTTTTTTTCATTTGTTTTGGCGTTTGTTTTGCCTACCCTTCCTCCTCCTGCCTGCTCCATCCCCTGAGCTGCTCTGGGGTGCCAGGGTGCTGTGGGTACAAGGCTGCTGGCCCTCTGGTGTTGACTCTGTCATTTCCCTGGCATCCCACACCCTGGGAAGCCATCCCAGGGTGCTTTCCCCTAAGCTCTCTGCTTGGAAGTCCCCCAGGTTTTTGGGGTTTGCAGATAATAGTTCATGTTGGTGGAAACTCTTGAGCTCACATCGTTCCCTCCCTTTCCTTGCTCTGGGTTGGTTTCTCACCCCTCTGTGTTCAGGGAGAGATGCCCACATGGATTAGATCAAGGGCACTGGTTAAGCTGCTTCAGTTGGTCAGCAGGGACTGCATCCCCCACTTTGGGGATGTTTTTCCCCATGGATGTTTATCCATGAGCCTTATCCCATGAAATGTGGGTGAATTCTGGCAGTCCTTCCATCCAGGGCAGTGAGATGTTGATGCTTCAACCTTCAAGGGGTGCACCAAGAAGAGAGGAGCTGAATGATGAGGAAATGAGGAGTGCTGAGATGATTGGAACAAAAGCTTATCTGCCCTTTCCTAAAGAAATAATTTGGTTTTTTAATGCAATGAAAGGTGGAAGTGAAAGGAAGAAGGAAGTTGCTGGTGCTGAGGGGAAACATAACTCCCCTGGGGAAGTGCTGGCTGAAGGGCAGAGAGCTCCCATGAGGGATGGGCCAGCCCAGGGCTGTGGTGGGATGGAGGAGTGGGACCCCTCCTGTGTCCCCATCCCACCCCAGAGCTGGAGGAGCCTTCAGACAGCGACACTCAGAGAAGGGAAGAAGCCAAGCCTGGCTTAGGAACAGCTGAGTGAGGGTCTGGGTGGCTGCAGAGCCCCTGGGGCAGCCTTGGGGTGAGCAGCTTTTAGGATGAGCCTTCTAGTGGCCAACAGCACTGGGGTGCTCAGCACACAGCCTTGTTGCACCAGGGGGGTTGGGTTCTCACGTTGTCAGGGTATTTCCACCCAAAACCCAGCGTGTGGGTGCATGTTGACATGAGCTGGAACCAGGACTGGGCCAAAAAGAGCTAAACTGAGAGCAGACAAGAGCCTTTTGCAGGAGAGTCTTGGTTTTTCCCTCCTTTGGAGTCAAGAGTGTTTTTCTTTTGAAGATTTGCAGGGATGTGCAGCTGCCCTTGTTTACTTTTTTAGAATAATGATTCCTTCACTCGCAGTGGCTCCAGTTCAGCAAAATAATTAAATGTATGCAGAAATCCACTTAGGAAAAATACAGCTTTCAAGGGTGTGCTCTAAGTCCTGAAATGATGCCATCGTGGCTGGGCTGATGCCTCGGGGCCACTCCTGTGCTGGGGGGGAGCCCCAGTGCTCCCTGGGGTGGGAGCAGTGAACAGAAAGTGGTGCCTCTGAAGGGCTGGAAAAGCAGATGTTGGATGTGACATTCAGGAAGTTTCATGTGGTGGTTTAGCTCATTTACATCTTGAGAGATGAACCAGAGGTGCTTTTCTTCTAGAAAATTCTTTTGCTTTCTGGTGGCCTTCTGCAGAGGTACTTTAAAGGGGGAAGTGCAGCACTGAGCTTTGTCCCAAGAGATCTCACATGCCATGGAAAACACGTGCTCTTCCAGTGCCATGGGAATCCTGGAGCACTGTTTTCTTGGCATATGAGAGAGGTTTGGAGTTGCCCTCCCCTGAGTTCTGGGGTGTGGGGGGTCAGGCTGGGAGGTGGGTGATGGCAGCTCCCTCTGCCTCACCATGGGAGGGCTGAAAAGGCAAAACCTCATCCCGTGTCAAAGGCCAGGCAGAGGCTTGAGAAAAGCCAAGGCATCACAGCCAGATGTGCTGCAGGAGGATGACCCTCTGGAAGGGGTCACCTGGACAAAGGGGTGAAGCCACCCACGTGCCATCAGTGGGAAACTGCACTTGCTCCCTACTTTTGTGCTGCAGGCAAATTCTTGTTTCTACACGGGATTTATTGGCAAGTTGTTGTGCTCTTAGCTGGGCTCCCAGGAGGAGCAAGAAGGCAAACTAAGGGTAGTGTTAGTGCTGGTGAAAAATAACCTTGAAGGAGCAGTTGGGGTCAGAGGAATTCACCTGTAGAATTCTGTAAGGCAAAGTAACTGTCCTAAGGATTTGTTTTCCCCTCCTGGGAAGGAAGGTGGCAGGAAGGGCTGGTTTGTTGGATGCTGCCATTGCTGATATACTGAAAAATTCTTTAGAGAATTGCCATGCCCTGGCCCAGGCACAGCTGTCCTGCTGCACATAGCCTTGAATTTTCTGCAGATTTTCCAAGAGTTTGGCTGTTTCTTCAGCTTTTGACTTGCCTTCTGTCTCTGTTCAGTGTTTCCAGTGGGGCATCATCTGACTTGTGAACTCACACCTTCATTTACTTCACATGCAGCTTGTGCATCAAGCCCTACTAGCTGGCAAATGCAAATCTCATTATATTTTAATTGTTACTTCTGGGACGAGAATCAGCATCTGTTTGGAAAATAACTGTGCAGAAGCTGGAGGCCTTCTCAGGGCTTTTGTTGCATTTCTGGGTTTGCAGAGGCAGGAGGATGAATTCATGGATTTCAGGATTTCCACCAGTGCTGCTGGGGAGCTTTTCTTTCAAAGTTTGCCATTGGGATAAATGACATTTCTGAGCGACTCTAAGGTGGAAATCCACAATAATCCCCAAGTATTACAACACTATCTTTGTACATGCAGCACTTGGGAGGTTGCCAACCTTCACGAAGGAAGAGCCAAAGGATTGCTCTGAAGAAAGGTGAAGGATCATGATGACAATCATCAATTTATAATTAAGGCTGTTCTCATAACAGCAATCTGAAGACACATCCAGTTGCTACAAACTGTAGGCATCCTGAGCCCTGTATTTAGCCCCCTGTGTGTTCTCCTGCCAGGGAGGTCAGTGGTGTCCGTGGCTTTGGACACCACACAGCCTCATGTGGTGATGTGGCTTCCAGCTTGGAGCTGGCACCTCAGAGTTCAGGCTGGGAGTGAGGCTGGACCAACCTGGCTATGTCTGGTCCTGTATAACAGATCCTCACCCTTCTTATTGCCCAGAACCCAAAGTCCTGAGACAGAAATATTTGCAGACTCATCCCTGACAATGTCACATCCATCCTGGGCTAGTGGAAGGTGTCCCTGCCCATGGCAGGAGGGTGGATCTATGTGATCTTTAAGGTCCTTTCCAACCCAAACCGTTCTGTGATTCCTGCACTTGAAAAGGGTCCTGATTTTGCAATCTCTGCTCACACGACTGGCAGTGCCACACCCTGTCATCCCCCCACTGGCACCAGCGAGTGATTAAACGGGTAAAAGGGGCTGGTTCCTTTCCTTTGCTCGTAACCAAAGAGCAGGAAAAAGTGGAATAAACAAAGGCGAGCTGCAGAACAGCCACGTTAAGCAAAGGGAACTGAGGAGCATCAGCAGAAAGTGCTCCAGGACAGCACCAGCTGCGAGCACTTGAGCGTCAGGAAATGCTGCTCTTTAAGAAGCTCGGGGTGCTGTTGAGTAGGGCCGGAAACTGGCTGGGGGTGAGGCAGTTTTGCCTTTTATTTGCTCAGCACATTTGGCCTCTTTTTTACGTAAAACCAGCAAATGAGGAACTTAAAGTCACTTCTCCCATCAAAGTTTTTGGCAGCAGAATTTTTTCGTGGGCTTTTTCCTTCTGGGCTGCTCCTACCTTAAGTTCTCACTGGTGTTCACCCTGAAATGTAGGAAAATGGTGATAAAAGGGCCTGTGCTCCAAACTTTTCTGAAATGCCTGCAGAGACTTTGAGCTGAGGACCCAAAGGATCGGCCACTGAACTGTGAGCCACAGTAGGATGGCTCAGCCACGGTCCTGTGTTGTGCCTAAAATACTCCTGGTGCAGATTTGGGAGATGCCCTCTTGGCAAACAGGGGTGCAGACAGGGCACGAATGATGCTCATTCACACCTGACTGCCTGGGCTTGGGAAACTCTGCTTGCCATGAGCTCCTGGCTGTCCCCAGCTATGGCACTGGTGGCACTGGGACACAGTGGAGAGGCTCTGGGGCTGCCCTGGTGCAGGTGGAGAATCAGGGAGGTAAAAAGGGGAGAAATAACCTGCCTTTGGTTCAGCAGAGGTAAATGCTCCAGAAAGCCATGGCCATACCTGCTTGGGAAATCAAAGGCTGGTCTTCAGCCAGCCAGGTGAGGGAAGGGATTGTCCTGCTCTGTGGTGGCCTCAGCTTGAATATTGTGGCAGTTTTGGGCACCACATTATAAGAAATACACTAAGCTGAGTCCAAAGGAGGGTAATGAAGATGGGGAAGGGCCTTGAGCCATGTGAGGACATTGAAGGCACTTGGTGTGTCCAGCTGAAGAAGAGGAGGCTGAGGAGAGAGCTCATTGCAGGGACAACTCCCTCGGGAGGGACAGGGACTGATCTCTGCTGTGTGGGGACAGGGACAGCACCCAGGGAAGGGCTGGAGCTGGGTCAGGGCAGGCTGAGGTTGGATCTCAAGGAAAGGTTCTTCTCTCAGAGAGTGATGGACACTGCCCAGGCTCCCCAGGGCAGTGGGCACAGCCCCAAAACTGCCAGAGCTCCAGGAGGGTTTGGATGATGCTCTGGGGCACAGGGGGTGACTCTAAGGGATGGTCCTGTGCAGGGCTGAGGGTTGGACTCAATCCTCGTGGTCCATTCCAACTTGACATATTCTGTGATCTGGGCTCTTCCTTCTGCCCTTTGCTCAGACCTGCTTATCTTTAGGTCCTGTTGATGAAAACTGGGGGGAACTGAGCCTGGGTGTCCCCAGGGAGAGGATGACATGCCAAGATGTGTGGGCAGGGAGGGATGCTGAGCTTGGAGAAGCACTCCTGCTCTGCACGACCTGGGAACGCTCGGGGTAGGTGGTCCTGTGCCTGCTCACCAAATGTTCCTCCCCAGCTACTATTTTTGGATCCCACAAGCGAGTGATTTCACTTTCCCGTTTAACCAGACCCCCTAAAGCCAGGGGGTCACCTGGGGCAGCAGGGGCTGTGCCTGCCAGGGAGGGACTGCAGAGCCCCAGGGCTTAATTGCAACCAGATTCCCCCTCCAAACGTCTGCTGAAATATTTATAAATAAAGCCAGCAGCTGCTGATGCCAAACAGGAAATTTTGAGCTGAACAAACTTTTCCACGTTTCTAAGCGGGGAAAGTAAACTGTAGCTAAGATCAGACTATTTTTTTAAAAAAAAGAAATAAATATAAAGTCTAAATAGCAACAGGCTTCCACTGTTCCATATCCTGAGGGAAGTTCATGGTTTCTTGAAGTCTTGGTTCTTTCAGCCAGGCCGTTTTGTGTCTGCACAGTGATCTAGGAGGTGGCTTTAAAGAAGAAAATTGGGTTATACCTCAACACAGACCTGGTAAATGTGATATCAAAGGGGAAAAAAGTAAAAATACATAACTTGAATGGAAACCAGTGAGCCAGGGATGAGGCTGGTGGGAGAGGTGACTACCTGAGGGAATGGGGTCCTGTTTGGTCTTGCACTTCATGATTTGGGCTTTTTTCCACCCTTCTCAAGTTCTTCTCTAGGGTTTTTCTTGTTTCTGCTCATTCATTACTTGGTGTTGAGACAGTATTTTGGAGCACTAAAAAAAATGTAAATCTTTGTGGATTTATCTGTTTTAAACAAGTTCTGCCATTTGTAAATTCATTAAATTCATCTTCAGGCAAAGAAACATTATTAGGGTTTAAAAAACTGATTCATGTCATTTCCTAGTCAATGATAATGAAACAGAGATGGAATAAAGCAAATGTCCTTGATGGGCATATAGAATTTGAAATTGTATCCTTCAGTTCAAGCATCTTCAAAACAAAGTGAAATACAGATTGAAACCCTTCATTTTGAAGGATGAATTATCAAAGTAACTCAGTCTTTCCCATCCCCACTATTACCTCCATATACAGATATTTTTGAGCTGACTTTTCCAATTAAATTGTTTACTGTGGCACCTTAATGGGAAGAGAAGAGCTTTCTGATGCTGACAATTTGTTTGTTTGTTTTTAACTTCTGGCTGTTGATAGCAAATCCTTATCCACTTCCTCTGGGGGAGTTAATTTCCTTTGACACAGGTCAATGGTGCGTGGTGAGCCTGGCTATGGAGTGCATAAGCTGAATTACACTGCAAGCTTGGAGTGGATTTTGGTGAGCAGAATCCATTTTATGAGGCAAAAAGATTGTAGAAGGAAATGAAGTTTTAAGGCTTCTCGTAAATTTTAGGGACTAATAGCAGTAAGAGCTCAGGAAGGCTTTATTGCAGTATCAAGTGTGGGGTTTGGCAGAAAATTTATTCATAGCTTTTCTACTTGAACAGTCTCTATCTGCTTTAATTCTGGGGGGGGGGAAATGAAGCACCCAGGTGGGCAGCCCTGGGAGAACCTGTTTGTTGAGTGGCTGTGACAAAGGAAGATCTCAGTCTGGTGTGGGATGAAGGGGAGTGTGGTTGGATGGATGCTCGGAGACATCCCTGGTGCTCGGAGACATCCCTGGTGCTCGGAGACATCCCTGGTGCTCGGAGACATCCCTGGTGCTCGGAGACATCCCTGGTGCTCAGAGACATCCCTGGTGCTCGGAGACATCCCTGGTGCTCAGAGGTCCCTGCCAGCTCCCTTGGGCATGTGGTGTGCTACACTGCCAGCTCACTGTGCAGAAACTCATTACATGAGAAAAGTGCAGGAGTTTTGTCTCTAAAATCCCGCTCTCATTTCTGCTGATCACCTGTGTAGGTTGGTTCTGGACTCTCAGCTTTTAGGTTTGGTCTTTCTCGCTTTGGGTACCCTGGAAGGATGCACGTGGAGCCAAAGGAAGGGTTCAGAGTCCTCCAGGCTGTCCTCCAGAAATCCTGCCAGTGCTTTCCTTCTGCATGAGAGGAAACATCCCTTTGCCATCACTTTTTCATGGTGTCACTGCAGATATTGTGTAGAAAGCCAAGCTGAATTTTTCATCAGCTGGAAAGACACCATAGCAACTGAAAACAAAGGTAAGGACTTTTGGGTAGTACCCACAGAAATGCTCTCAGTCCTGAGGGTTTCCAACAAGACATCCTGCTAGTTGTTGGTCACCACACAACCAATCTGCAGCTCCCTTGAATGCTGCATCTCTCCCAGTGCACAGGTTTCCCAAGGAACAGTCTGTCAGGCTTGAGTGACTTTTCCCTTGGAAATCGTTCAGAAGTGTGTTTGGCCTGTTGTGGAACGTGAGTTTCTATCCTAGACCTTAAAGCACCTTCATCAGGGGCTTCATTTCTGCTTACAGCTCCTGGCTGAGCATCCACATGATGTACAGATCCCTGAGCAGCTCTGCCAGCTGCAGAACCCTCCTGCCACACCCTTTAAAGCAGCACTGGGCTTCCCTTTCCCTGCTTGACAGGAGGGGCCTGTTTCTCCAGGTAGTAACAGCATGTTGACATCAGTGTGGCCTTTCAAACCACAGCACAAGATCTATTTGTGAACAGTGAGCTGTCCTTTTGCAACCATGCTCTGAAGGGATGCAGATGGCTGCAAGGACTTGTCCTCCAGTGGCTGCAGTTGCTGCTAGCTTAGTCTGGCAAAGGCTCTGGAATTTGTTCTGTGTTTCATCTGCTGGATTTTGCTGAGGGTTGTTCTCCCTCACTCTACATTTTGCACAGGCAGATGCCTTGCATTTTCTGCGCCTTGTGCAGAAAGCCCAGCACCAGTGTAAGGTAGGAGGGTAACGATGTTTACTATAAGCTCCATCCACGTCCTTTTGGTCCTACTAATTTATTCCTGGAGAACAGATAGTCGTGTCTCTGGCAGGCAGATCTGTCCTGAGTGTGGCACACCATTCCTGGAGGAGCAGAATCACTGCCACTTGCAGCCAGTCTGTGTTTTCTTTTGTTTGAGGGTGACTATAATTGGAACCTCCTGCAGCCACTGGAGCCAGGAGCCTGTTGGCTCTGACACCGTTTGCTGAAAAGGCTAATGCAATTACTTACGTGAACTAATCTGTAAAGGATGTTTTCCTGTTGTCTCTGCATTAATTGTTTCCAGCTTATGGCATGGAAATCTTATTGGCTCCAGGAGGCCAAGGGGAGAAGGGAAAGAAGGAATGTCAGAAGCAAATGGAAGGTTTGGGTGAATGTAGGAGTTAATCGGAGTTTTTCATCCTATTTCTGTATTCATTAAATCATGGGAACAAAGGTAAAGCTACTTGTTTTACTTGTTTAAGTCACACTTAGTAGAGCTGAGAACTGCTCTGTAGCTGTAAAACTTTCTCAAAATGAGCCATGCTGGTCTCCAGGTGTGTCCTGCTGCCTGGGAGCAGGTCCTCAGCCTCCCTTCTGTCCCTGGTGCAAAGCACTGGCTCTGCTAATGGTGTCTGGGATTCCTCACCCCCAAGAGACCCTACAGACAGACTTGCTGTGCCTGGTGGCTGCTCTGGGATCCTGTGGAGTCCCTCGAGTTGTTCTGCTGCTCCACATCTGCAGATGTGGGTATTTCTAAGGAGAAGAACTTGCAGAGATTTCTCCGCTCTCAGCACTTGAGTAAGAATGCTCCGTACGTGGAGCCTGGAGCTTTTGAACTGCCTGTTCTTGACGGGGGTGTTGGAAACTTGTCTGACTCTTTTGTACCCCTGAAGACTTCAACCATGCATGTCAGTGCTTGGATCTGAGGGCAGCTGTACTGGAGAAATGTTCCCAGACCCGAGTGAGTCATGAGCAGAGGCTGGGCTGAGGCCATGGTATTTGGAGTCAAGCTCCACTTGTCTTGTCTCCAGCAGCCAGTCCTTTCCAGAGGCTCTCTGGGCTGGACAACCCTTGCTCATTAACTAACACAGGAACATCTCTTCCCAGCAGTAGCTTCCACATGCTGAATTACTCACTTGACATCTCAATATTAATGGAAAATGTCTTTTTAATCCTGAAAGCTATTCCCTACTTGCACTCATGGCCAAGCTGTAGCCTTTTGGATAAGCTTCTGGCTGGCTTTTCCAAAGCAAGCGTCTCCTGCAAATGGTAAGCAGCTACTGGGAAAAGAATATTTGTCTGAAGCCCTTAAAAAGAGAACTCATGTAGGTGCTTCACAGGAAAGTGCAAATTTTAATGGCAGATAAAGAAACTAGAATTCAAATCCTGCTGCTTTGCAGTGCCTGTTCTTCCCAGGCATTGAAGTTTCCCCCCTGGAAGCAGAGCAGGGAATGTTGCTTGTTCAGGGTGTTCTCCATGTTCTTGTGTAGTTTTCCTGGGATGGCCTGTCCCACTCCCTGTTCCTCCTCTCTGTTCCATTTGGAGGATGCTGTGCTCACAGTGCCACAAAAAAATGGCAGTTTTGCTAAACAAAACATGAGTTATTTGCCTATTTACTTAAGGTTCCTTCAGGCATGTCAAGCATTCCAGTCGTGGAGAGAGCACAGTAGTTTTCCTCTGGTCAGACCATATGCAGACAGCCCAGGGATTTCAGAGATCATTTCCTTACATTTATTGCTGTTTCAAGCTTTTCTTCTGTCTATAATATTGTGTGTCCTGGGCTTTCCTTTGCAGCCTACTCACCATCTGCAAAGCTGGTTTAAAGGGGCTACTGTATCACGATCCATTTGCTCAATAACAAGGCTTTAATACTAAGTAGAAGTGCCTTTGTTTTGCACTGCAGAAAAAGAGCTGAAAAAGGCAAATAGATAATTAAAGGGGAGTTCAGATGTTGGACTCCAGGATGGATTTCTCTCTTGAAGCTTATTCCTTAGTTTAACAAACCTCCATGCAAGATCTTTGACAGCAATAGTCTCTGCAGCTAAAAGTGATACCAACACCTTCTGTAAGAGCTGAAGGAGATGCAAAAGCAGCTTCTTTCTGCATATCTGTGGTGGTTCAAATTCTGCTGGAATGAAGAGAAAGCTTTTCTTCCAGTATTTTGTCTCTGTCTTTCTGTAGTTTTGTTCTCTGCCTTGTAGGAGGAATTTGAACTGTTGAAATATCAAGGGGACTGAGATCCTCCAGTCCTCTCTTCTAGTAAAATGATCTCACCCTTTCTGTGACATTTGAATTGTCCAACCTTTTCCTCTGATGTGAAAAACATGCTGAGAGTCATGAAATCTGCTGAGTTGCTGCAGGAATTATTGCTTCAGGTTGGTGCCACTGTAAATTCTGGCATGCTTTTACGGGGAAGATGTCTGGAGTTTAGTTTATAGAAGAAAATTAACAATAAGCATGAAAGACTGATAAGAAGAACTCTGCTTGCTTTTCAGCCAAGCAATTATAAAAGCAGAGAAACAGTAAATGAAAGGAAATTTCCCTGCCTATCTAGATTCTAATTTTGTTTCTATAAATTAATCTATTAAATAGATTTTTTTCAAAGCTGAAAAATTACACTTAAGGGGAAAAAATGAGTTGTCACTCAACCACACTTTCAGAGGTAATATTGCATTCATGTTTATATTTTAATGTTTTCCTTCTACGTGCAGGGAATATCTGAGCTCTCATCCTTCCCAGTGAAGACAATTTGATTTCTGATACCAAGAAATGAGAACAAAAGCACTCAGATGTGTAGGGAAGGTGATCCAGGGAGGTCACAGCAATCCATTGCACACCCAGTTTCCACAGCCTGAAAACATTCCTTTGACCATCTCTGACATCAATGCTGAACCTCTGGCTGCAGCCTGTGAAAAATGTGGGAGTAAAACACCTTCTAGGATTACACTTGGCCATCCATGCCATGGAGGGGAGGAGTAGAGTCACCACCCCTGGAGGTGTTCAACAAACAAGTGGACGTGGCACTTGCTGATACGGTTTAGTGAGTTTGGGAGCCTTAGATCAAAGGTTGGGCTTGATTATCTTGGAGGTCTTCTCCAACCTGAATTCTAGAACTCTAAGGCAAGCAATGTAGGAGTGTATCGCAGTCAGTGATGGCTGGCCAGGTCCAAATGGACAGGGTATGTGTTTCAAGCATGGCAAGCAGCCAGCCAAGCCCATCTCTCCTGGCTCCTGCAGGAAAAGCATCCACCAGGCAGGTTTTTCTTTTGTTTTTCTGAATTGATCCTGCTACACTGTCCAGAGGGATCAGTGGCCACCCCTTGACAGCATCCCATTCTGCTTTGGGTCTGGGAGCCTTTGAGGTCCTGGGCCCTCTTGGAGCCCCAGAGAGGGGAGGGATGTGGCTGGTAAAAACCTTGGCTTTGATGTGGTGTAGGCAGTGCACAGGTAGGCAAAGGAGATTATGGTATTTTCAGGGCACAAACTGTTCACCCAGAACACCTTAAAGTGGGGACTGGCTTGTCTTGCCAGAAAACCCAGTTTCTGGCAGAAAACTGTTTACAGAGTGCCAGTTTGGGGATATGGAGTTGCTGCCTGTCCTCAGGCTCGTGCTGTATATATCTGCCTTTCTTTTAACTGGATAATTGTTGGCTCTGGCTCTGGAAATGTTTCCTCTGAGTAATTACAGCTTTCATTCCTTCCTCTGTCTCAAACACACGGTGTGAGAGAGGCTTAGTTGCTTCTAAAGGGCTTCTCTCTCATTCCTGCATTTCTTTTCCCTGCCAGTGTCTTCAGAAATCCCCTCTTAAAACACATCAGGTGCTTCTAAATCCCCTTAAACTGACTTGAGGGGTAGTTTAGGGAAGCAGACAAGAGTGGGTTTGGACCTGAAAGACTTACTTCCCAAGTCTGCTTGTTTTTCTGGGTGTTCTTGAAGAGCTGGCTTGCTCTCACTTTGCTTAAACCCTTTTACCAGATAAGGCTGCTTCTTTATTTTAAACATTTTTAAGATCTCCAGCTACAGAATTTAGTGGTTAATGACTTTCTGATGTCTGGATCGACAGAGCTGGGGGTGTAGCTCCTTTTCTGCTCCCTGGTTGCTCATCAGATTTCAGGGAACAGCTGAGTGCTGTGTTATGGCTTTGAAAACCATTTTCCAGAGTGATTTCCAGGTATGTTTTTCCAGACTCCATGCTCTCATGTTGTTGGTCAGACAAAGCTATCAGTGAGGGAGGATGGCAGCAGCTACCTGACAGCTCCTGGAGGTGCCAGGGGAGCAGCATTCCTCCCAGGGGCACTCGCTGGGAAGTGAGTCTGGACAAGCATTTATTTTGATGTCTGCAACAAAATGCCTTTTCAGACTAGTGTGGTCTTCTGAAACCCCCTTCTTTTCCATGGCAATGGAAATTTCAAAATGGGGGGGAACAGATTTCTATTGTGGAAGGAAATAATGACACCGGGGGGACCTTATTGCTCTTTACAGCTCCCTGAAAGAAGGTTGTAGCCAGGTGGGGGTTGGTCCCTTCTCCCTGGTAACAAAGAAGAGGACAAGAGGAAAGGGTCTCAGGTTGTGCCAGGGGATGATAAAATTGGATATTAGGAAAAATTTCTTCACTGAAAGGGTTGTCAGGCATTGAAGAAACTGCCCAGGGCAGTGGTGGAGTCACCATCTCCACAGGGATTTAAAAGAGCTGTGGATGTGGCACTTGGGGACGTGGTTTAGTGGTGAACTTGGCAGTGCTGGGTTAACAGTTGGACTCGATGATCCTAAAGGTCCTTTCCAACCAAAATAATTCTATGATTCTAAGAAGGAAGAAATGAATTCATGTTCAAGCAGAAAGTTAGGAGGTGAGTTTCATGTTCTCAGCCTACGGTCACCACCCTGTGCATGGTGCCAAGTGCCTGGTCATTAAAGTGTTGAGGTGACAGAAGGACAGAGCTCATCACATAAACAGCAAAGACAAGACAAAAGAGCCACTGGAGAAAGGAACTAAATTTGGCTGTATATATAGATGAGTCACAGAAACATCATCCATTTATAGGTTGTCTCCTGGACAGCGACTGGCCCAATTCCCCCGGGAGCAAGTGGAAACACTTACAGGGATTTCAGTGGGAGTTCAACTTGGCCAGAGGGAATATTTTCCCCTTTGTAGGCTCTTTGTTTTCTGTTGAATTGTTTCTTCCAAGCCTGAGGGGCATTAATGGGCAGCAGTATGAGGAGGCAGCATCTCATCCTTAAAATGTTGCTGCTCCTGCTGCAGATGAAACATGACTTTGTGCTGAAATCACATCTGGGGCACTGGGGAAACTGGGTTTGGAGCAGATGTTGGTGGCAGTGCTGCCTGGAGATTGCTGTAGGAGATGTTGCTTAATCAGCCACCAAAACAGCATCTGCACACTGAGGGAAAGCTGTGGGGCTGGAGGGGGACCTGGATGGTGCCAGGGAGGAAAGGTAAAGACTGGAAGAGGCAACAGGTGATGGAGCATCGAACCATATGATGGTTTGTCTTGGAAGAGACCTTGAAAAGGTCATCTAGTCCAACCTCCCTGCAATGAGCAAGGACACTTTCTAGACCACGTTGCTCAGAGCCTTGCCTGGAATGTCTCTAGGGATTGGGTATCCACCACTGGTTCTCTGGAACACCAGTGCCAGTGTTTTACCACACTCACTGTAAAAATCTTCCTTACATCTCACCTAAATGGACCCTCAGGTGGTGCTGGGGGATGCAGCTCTGGAAGGAAATCTGTGCTTTGAGCAACTGCAGGGAAAGGTTTTAAAGTGTTATTCCTGTCAGAGCAGTGATCCCAGTGCCTTTCCAAGGAAGCCATCTGGAAACGGGGATTAATCGCAGGCTTTCACTCCGAAATGTTTGTGTGTGTTTACTCACCCCTGAACCTCTTGTGCAAATATTGTCAGCAATTAAACCCCATCCCAGCATTCCTGCTCCGAGGCTGCTCCTGCCAGCAGGATAAGGGGAAGGAGGAGGCAGTGGGTGCTGCTGGGCCACCCATCCCTGGTGTTCTGTGCCCCACTGGGTGCTGCTTGTGGGGCTGGTTGGGGTTTGCTGCAGGTCTGCGCTGGTGCAAACTGCAGCTCTGCATCCTCTCCTTGTTTTTGTGGCCCTCCTGGGGATTTGGGAGGCAATCTTAAGCTCCCACAACAATTGGATTAGAGTTAATTATACTCAGGGTCATGGTAGAGGGAAAGCAAATGTCCCACTGGAGTGGCTGGGGCTCAGGACTGCTCCCTTAAGAGGTTCCTGCTGCCCCTGAGTCCCACACCAGCTGAGGATCCTGTTAGGAGGGGGAGGAGGAAATTGTTCAACCTCAAATAGCCACTCTGGTAATGTCCACTNGTGCCAGTGTTTTACCACACTCACTGTAAAAATCTTCCTTACATCTCACCTAAATGGACCCTCAGGTGGTGCTGGGGGATGCAGCNTGCCTGGAATGTTTCTAGGGATTGGGTATCCACCACTGGTTCTCTGGAACACCAGTGCCAGTGTTTTACCACCCTCACCGTAAAAACCTTCCTTACATCAAAATGGACCCTCAGGTGGTGGTGGGGGATGCAGTTCTGGAAGGAAATCTGTGCTTTGAGNGCACAAACTGTTCACCCAGAACACCTTAAAGTGGGGACTGGCTTGTCTTGCCAGAAAACCCAGTTTCTGGCAGAAAACTGTTTACAGAGTGCCAGTTTGGGGATATGGAGTTGCTGCCTGTCCTCAGGCTCGTGCTGTATATATCTGCCTTTCTTTTAACTGGATAATTGTTGGCTCTGGCTCTGGAAATGTTTCCTCTGAGTAATTACAGCTTTCATTCCTTCCTCTGTCTCAAACACACGGTGTGAGAGAGGCTTAGTTGCTTCTAAAGGGCTTCTCTCTCATTCCTGCATTTCTTTTCCCTGCCAGTGTCTTCAGAAATCCCCTCTTAAAACACATCAGGTGCTTCTAAATCCCCTTAAACTGACTTGAGGGGTAGTTTAGGGAAGCAGACAAGAGTGGGTTTGGACCTGAAAGACTTACTTCCCAAGTCTGCTTGTTTTTCTGGGTGTTCTTGAAGAGCTGGCTTGCTCTCACTTTGCTTAAACCCTTTTACCAGATAAGGCTGCTTCTTTATTTTAAACATTTTTAAGATCTCCAGCTACAGAATTTAGTGGTTAATGACTTTCTGATGTCTGGATCGACAGAGCTGGGGGTGTAGCTCCTTTTCTGCTCCCTGGTTGCTCATCAGATTTCAGGGAACAGCTGAGTGCTGTGTTATGGCTTTGAAAACCATTTTCCAGAGTGATTTCCAGGTATGTTTTTCCAGACTCCATGCTCTCATGTTGTTGGTCAGACAAAGCTATCAGTGAGGGAGGATGGCAGCAGCTACCTGACAGCTCCTGGAGGTGCCAGGGGAGCAGCATTCCTCCCAGGGGCACTCGCTGGGAAGTGAGTCTGGACAAGCATTTATTTTGATGTCTGCAACAAAATGCCTTTTCAGACTAGTGTGGTCTTCTGAAACCCCCTTCTTTTCCATGGCAATGGAAATTTCAAAATGGGGGGGAACAGATTTCTATTGTGGAAGGAAATAATGACACCGGGGGGACCTTATTGCTCTTTACAGCTCCCTGAAAGAAGGTTGTAGCCAGGTGGGGGTTGGTCCCTTCTCCCTGGTAACAAAGAAGAGGACAAGAGGAAAGGGTCTCAGGTTGTGCCAGGGGATGATAAAATTGGATATTAGGAAAAATTTCTTCACTGAAAGGGTTGTCAGGCATTGAAGAAACTGCCCAGGGCAGTGGTGGAGTCACCATCTCCACAGGGATTTAAAAGAGCTGTGGATGTGGCACTTGGGGACGTGGTTTAGTGGTGAACTTGGCAGTGCTGGGTTAACAGTTGGACTCGATGATCCTGAAGGTCCTTTCCAACCAAAATAATTCTATGATTCTAAGAAGGAAGAAATGAATTCATGTTCAAGCAGAAAGTTAGGAGGTGAGTTTCATGTTCTCAGCCTACGGTCACCACCCTGTGCATGGTGCCAAGTGCCTGGTCATTAAAGTGTTGAGGTGACAGAAGGACAGAGCTCATCACATAAACAGCAAAGACAAGACAAAAGAGCCACTGGAGAAAGGAACTAAATTTGGCTGTATATATAGATGAGTCACAGAAAGATCATCCATTTATAGGTTGTCTCCTGGACAGCGACTGGCCCAATTCCCCCGGGAGCAAGTGGAAACACTTACAGGGATTTCAGTGGGAGTTCAACTTGGCCAGAGGGAATATTTTCCCCTTTGTAGGCTCTTTGTTTTCTGTTGAATTGTTTCTTCCAAGCCTGAGGGGCATTAATGGGCAGCAGTATGAGGAGGCAGCATCTCATCCTTAAAATGTTGCTGCTCCTGCTGCAGATGAAACATGACTTTGTGCTGAAATCACATCTGGGGCACTGGGGAAACTGGGTTTGGAGCAGATGTTGGTGGCAGTGCTGCCTGGAGATTGCTGTAGGAGATGTTGCTTAATCAGCCACCAAAACAGCATCTGCACACTGAGGGAAAGCTGTGGGGCTGGAGGGGGACCTGGATGGTGCCAGGGAGGAAAGGTAAAGACTGGAAGAGGCAACAGGTGATGGAGCATCGAACCATATGATGGTTTGTCTTGGAAGAGACCTTGAAAAGGTCATCTAGTCCAACCTCCCTGCAATGAGCAAGGACACTTTCTAGACCACGTTGCTCAGAGCCTTGCCTGGAATGTCTCTAGGGATTGGGTATCCACCACTGGTTCTCTGGAACACCAGTGCCAGTGTTTTACCACACTCACTGTAAAAATCTTCCTTACATCTCACCTAAATGGACCCTCAGGTGGTGCTGGGGGATGCAGCTCTGGAAGGAAATCTGTGCTTTGAGCAACTGCAGGGAAAGGTTTTAAAGTGTTATTCCTGTCAGAGCAGTGATCCCAGTGCCTTTCCAAGGAAGCCATCTGGAAACGGGGATTAATCGCAGGCTTTCACTCCGAAATGTTTGTGTGTGTTTACTCACCCCTGAACCTCTTGTGCAAATATTGTCAGCAATTAAACCCCATCCCAGCATTCCTGCTCCGAGGCTGCTCCTGCCAGCAGGATAAGGGGAAGGAGGAGGCAGTGGGTGCTGTGGGTGCTGCTGGGCCACCCATCCCTGGTGTTCTGTGCCCCACTGGGTGCTGCTTGTGGGGCTGGTTGGGGTTTGCTGCAGGTCTGTGCTGGTGCAAACTGCAGCTCTGCATCCTCTCCTTGTTTTTGTGGCCCTCCTGGGGATTTGGGAGCCAATCTTAAGCTCCCACAACAATTGGATTAGAGTTAATTATACTCAGGGTCATGGTAGAGGGAAAACAAATGTCCCACTGGAGTGGCTGGGGCTCAGGACTGCTCCCT
Organism: Campylorhamphus procurvoides; assembly: GCA_013396655.1. Classification (NCBI taxonomy): domain Eukaryota; kingdom Metazoa; phylum Chordata; class Aves; order Passeriformes; family Dendrocolaptidae; genus Campylorhamphus; species Campylorhamphus procurvoides. Next base: position 54,576 of record WBMV01005266.1, on the reverse strand, counting down.
TAAGAGGTTCCTGCTGCCCCTGAGTCCCACACCAGCTGAGGATCCTGTTAGGAGGGGGAGGAGGAAATTGTTCAACCTCAAATAGCCACTCTGGTAATGTCCACTTGGTCCATGCAGCCTTCTGCCTACCCACGGAGGGGTTAGGAGTGTGTGAGTCCCTGTCTTGGGGCATGGATGGGTGCTCTGCCTCTCCTCCAATGTGTGGATGGGAACATCCACACAGGAGAGTGGTTTTTAATGGGAGACAGGGAATCCAATTGCTCAAACACTTTTATGCAAATGCACTGCTTCAATTTCACTCTGCTTGGGAAATCCCAAAATCAGAATTTCATTAAATCCCTACACAAGTATTATTCGGGAAATGTTCTCTCTCCTTCCTTGGAGTTAAACTGCAAGTAGAAGTTTCTGGTCTAAATCAGCTGGAAAAGGAAAGTGATTCCCAGTGAATGGTTATTGGATCTTGGTCTGTGTGATGGGCACATGTGTGATTTATCTCATTCCCCAAGGTTTGATTCGGAATGGAGGGGCAGAAGTTGCTAACATGCTCAAGTGCCCGTGCTCTGGCAGTGGGGACCTGGTGGCTCCTCCTGAGGCCAAAAGCACCTCCTCACTCCTGCACCTCCCTCCTCTCATGCCCCAGTGGCATCAGCAGCTGGAGCAAGGAGGAGGATGTGCCTTCCCTTTGACAATGACAACAGGCTTTGCTCTCCTGTCAGCTTCGCAGCTGTATCCTGAGATACCCATCCAAGCCCGGGCTCAGGGCAGGGGCTGCCGCTCCTCACCATCCCTGTGGGAATTCCATTCAGGCAACAGTCAAATTTCACATCGCGTGCCCGGCAGGATGGCTGGAGCTCGGCATCCCAGCCCTGAGCAAGAGGTCCCTCTGCTGGGCATCTCTGCCCGGAGCAGCACCGCCACCTCCGCGGGCAGGGCTGGACCATCAGCATGTTTGTCCGCGAGCAGGACAAACTCCTGCCTGGGGAGGATTCCTGACACCCCTCTGTGCCCCTCCTCGCCAACCCCGCCTTCCCAGGTCCTTGGGCTGCCCTTTCACAAACCCGCCGGGATGTGCCCAATGCCCTGTCAGGCTGCCTGGGAACCTCCCGGTGCGGGTCCAGGCTCTGTCCCAGGGCGGTGAGAGCTCGCAGCATCCTCCCCATGTGCCCAATGGCCTGCCAGGCTGCCTGGGAACCTCCCGGTGCGGGTCCAGGCTCTGTCCCAGGGCGGTGAGAGCTCGCAGCATCCTCCCCTTACCCTGGCAGCATTCCCGTCCTCTCGCAGCATCCCTCTCAGCATCCCATCCCCCGTCCTCTCGCTGCATCCCCCGTCCCTCGCAGCATCCCTCTTAGCATCCCCCGTCCCTCGCCGCACAGGCTGCCCCAGGACCAGGCACGGGGACTCTGAAAGCAGCAGGGTTTGCCAATCGCCCCTTCAGCTGCAGTTTTCTTACTGCAAAAACAACCCAGGAGGAAAACCAGGGAGAAATTTGCTTTACACTTGGCCGAAGCGGTTGCTGGTGGCACAGAAACGATGCCACGGCAAAGGTCAGCAGGGAAGCTTTTCCCTGCCCTGGCTGAGGGAGGGGAAAAATCACCTCTCCCCGGTTTTGGACACGCTGTCGGTGGAGCTTTGAGCGTTGTGGCTTGCCTGGCTTGGTTTGTGGTTTCTGTGATGTCCCCACCCTGCATCCAAGGGCTTGGCAGCCCTGGGGAGGGCAGGCAGCGCAGGAGCGGGGTGGGAACGCTGCGGGACAATGCAGGCACGAGGGCTCGCACTGGGCCAAGGTCACCTATTGTTCCAGGGAGTATAAATAGCTGCGCTGGAACAAGGCAAAACGCAGCCTGCAAGTCAAAGCTTCAGCTCTGAAGTGAGGAAAGTGGAACAAGTCACCGCCGGGAGAGGAGGGAGCGTCTCCTCTCCAGGAATGCCCTGCCCACAAAGCAGATCTATAAAATGTTGTTAGGAAGTTATGCCTGAATTTCCTGCTTGTGCCAATAATAGGATGTTTTTCCCCCACCCTGAAAATTACGAAAGGGAAATCTGCTCTAAGAAGAGATGTAAAATAGTAGGCGTGTTATATATAAATGGGACACTTGTGCATCACAAATACAAACGACAAGGTTCCTTCAAAATCAGGTCCAGAAAACAATTCTTGTCCAGTGGTTCCTGGTGCCCCCTGGCAGCCTGTTCGATGTGGTTTGTGGTTATAATCTCATCCCCACTGACCTTGGCTAAAAGGGTGAATCCCTCATGAGACCTTTAAGTGATGCTGTCTGGCTCTGGACTTTCCACGTGGCTGCCCAACGTGATGGGGTAGCTTTAGGACACTAGGAGAGCATGACATCCCTTTTGATTAATGGGCTTTTCCTTTTAGAAAAGAGATCTGAAATTAATTGAAACAAAACCAGTTGTGAATTTAGTCCGCCCCACATTCCAACCCTCACTTCTCCATCTGGGAATTTCGCTTGAAAATGAGTATCACCCCAAAACCCATCCCTGCTTTCTAATTCCTGTATTCATTGAAGGCAAAAGATATCACAGAAGAATTTTCATTTAGAATATGGGCAGAATGTATGTGCAGATCCTAAATTGGCTGGGAAAAGGCAGTTTCAGAGAAGATGTGTAAAATTAATGTCTGTTGTGACAGTGTGAAGTAGTTTCAGGCTTCTCAGAGCCTTTATCCACATTCATTGTGCAGTTTTCTTTCTTCTATTCAAACATTTATTGTTCCCAGAAATTGACTGAAAGCCTGGACTTGCATGTCCCTCCTTTTCATGAACCAGAAACTGTCACAGGTATTTAATTGCTTGTGCCTGTTTCTCTGGATTGTGGAGCGATAGGAGGAGGTGATCTGTGCCATTTAGCATTGGTGCTGCTGGGATCTCGTGTGGAACCGAATGGAAAGCTGTCACTTCAAATTCAAAACTCTGATTGCAAGAGAAGTGCTCTGAGTTGTGCTTTGATTGTATTAATTACAGCATTACTGCACTTCGTAGCTTCAGTGCATGTGTTAGTTTATATCTCGTCTTCCTCTGTCTTGTGAGCCCAGGAGAGATATAATTACAGCACATCTTTCCTTCTTAAGTTTCCTGCTGGGATATTTTCTGCTTGAAATCAATGCCTGCCAGTGTGCCTGTGAAATTTCCTGAGGAAGTCGTTTAAATGGTGCTGTAAAAACTGGGACTGATTTAGTAAGCAGGAGCAATCCAACATTGTTTCCAGAAAACCCACAGCACGGAGGGAAGAGGAGGGCAGAGGGGCTGGGGAATTTGTGCCCATCAGCTGCTGGTTGCTCTGCAAAGACCTGCCTGGGAATGAAAATAATTGGGGAAAAAAGGAACATGGATATGGAGCAATGCAGATACTGGACATCAGGAAGGACTGTCCTCTTCAGTGTCAAACAGGAAGGTCTAATGAAACAAGGGAAACAGCATTATTGCTTCAAACTGCTCTACTTACCAGAGGTGTTCTCATCTCTCATTAGCACAATCTAGAGTTCTGTTGTGGGAAATAGCAGAATAATTCCCTTTTTATCTCTTCCCACTGTCTCATGTTAGGATGCACCCAGGCCAGTAGAGAGGCTCTGTTTGCAATCCTGGTCTTTGCCCCATGCACTTGGCACCAGCAGCAAGTGGGAGAGTGAGCAGTGCCCAGCTGGGAGAGGTCCCCAGAGCTGTTTTCCCTGGGGAGCACAAAGTCAAGCAATAGGGCTCCTGTCATCCTGCCCTTGCTGTTCTGTTCCCAGGAGCAGAGGATGGCCCTTTGGCAAAAGCTGGGGATGGTCCTGCTATCTGCAGACTCACCAACAGCATCTCTGCCCCTGGGAGCACTGCCAGGCTCGGGAAGGAGGAGGTAGATTTAAATTTTAGAATTTAATCCCAGTCACACAGGTGCCAGGCTGGTGGACTGGGATCAATGGTCTGGAGGGTCCTTTCCACATGTAGCTGTGCTGGGCAGTTTCATGACATCCCCATCCCATCCCATACCCATCCCCTAAGAGCATCTCGGTGTTTGACTTGCTGGCTTTGGGCATTGCCACCCTACCACGATGCTGCCAAAGGAGCTGGTGGTCGGGGTGGAAGATCCAAGGGCCAACCTCTTGGCACTTCTAGGGTTAGGGATGTGCTTTACATCAGTTCACCATCAGGTGGAGCAGTTTTGGAAGCAGAGACCAGAATTGTTCCGCTTCCCCTTTGCCTGAGGACGGGATAAGGGAGCTACAGCATCCTGTGCTCGGCTTTGGTGAACCTTCAGTTATTTGTCTGTGTGCCTTTATCAGTGGGGCAGAATAATGTGCTCACAAGTAACTTGCAGTAGTTCGGTACCCCGGTGCTCTCCTGGGAAGTGCAAGATGCAAGTTTCAGTATTTACAAGCAAAAAAAAATGTAGGAATTCTGCGTGGAGCAGTGACTGTGTGAGTGTGGGGCTGCCAGTGACTACACCTCGTGAGAAGCTGTGTCTGCAGGGAGGAAACTGTGCTGGGGTCATGGGGACTGCAACAAGTACAGAAACTGTGCAGTGATGTTTCAGGTGAGGTGTTAAAGCAGTTCCCCAGGTGAGCCAGAAGAGCATGGAGAGGTTTCAGGGTCATAGCCTGGTCATACAACGAGAGTGTGGGTCAGAGGGAGTCAGGGATGCCTCTGGAATGTTTTGGGATGCAGCTAGCTCTCCTGCTCCATGCCTCGAACATGGATCTGTCCTGTCTCACCTGGCACATCACCCTGGTTTTGGTCAATCGAGTCAGTCTGTGCTGCTTTGCTCCCAAAGCAATAATCAGCTGTTTAGGGCAGATATTTGAGCTGTGGTCCAGAATCTCACTCAGTATTCACTCTGATACTGCAAGAAGAGTACACAAATAAGTGCCTCTGTCTATAGGCATTCTTGCATCGAGGGAAGTTTGCTGGAATGGGGTATCTGAACTGTGGTGAAGTGCACAGCAAGGGGGGCATAAATGCTGGTCGAAGCAGCACCCAAAGCAATAATCAGCTGTTTGGGGCAGATATTGGAGCTGTGGTCCAGAGACTCACTCAGTATTCACTCTGACACTGCCAGAATAGTACACAAAGTAGTGCATCTATCTATAGGCATTCTTCCATCGAGGGAGGTTTGCTGGAATGGGGTATCTGAACTGTGGTGAAGTGCACAGCAAGGGGGGCATAAATGCTGATCGAAGCAGCAGAGAGGAATAAAAATGCTGGATTATGAAAGAGAGGCTGAAAAAACTCCTTTGCCTCTGGAGGGCTCTGGGGGGAAGAAAAAGAACATTTTTCTTTCCAGCTGTGTGACTTCAGTTCCAGCAAGGCACAGCAAGGCTGGGTGACTGCATGCTGTCCCCATCAGCACCTCGAGTGCTTCACACAAATACACCTGCTGATTCCTCTGAAGAGCAGTTCAATGAGGTACATTAAACTCATGTTGCCTTGCAAAGCATTTTCAGGAGCTCGATAATGCTGTTTTGGTGGGTTCATCTGGCAGTCCTTGCAGTGATGTCTTTAAAGTCATGAAACCCTTCAGTGACCTGTTGGTTTTTCTAAACAAAAGACTAAACTTAAGATTTTTGTGACTAATAACCTGAGTGAGAAGACTTGATAAACCCTCTGTTACATTGTGTGGTACCTCATCATCCTTGTGGTGCTGGGACAAACACCCTTGTGGTGTTTCAGTGTGGCACAGGCAGTCACTGCCTTCAGCAGCTCTCCTGCCCAGCTTGTGCCCCATCACCTCAGGCATTTCAGATTTGATATCACCTCTTGCTGACAGACAGCTGGAGGTGTCAGGGTTAAATCCCACCCTGCCCTGGGTACCCAACAGCAATGAGGAGCCTTTTAAAGTGAGTTGGATTCCAATCCCTGCTCCTTGCAAGGGAAGCCACAGCTGGGATGCAGACAGGGAAACACAAACCAGCCCAGCCAAGGCAAGGAGGTGCCAACCTCCCTGGCATGGCCCAGCTCTGCCCCCTGTAAATCCACTCCGTTGGTTTTGGCTGGTAAATGAAAGCCAAGCTGAGGCCTCGATCCAAAACTCGGTCCCAGGCTGTGTGGGAGAGTTTGTATATGGACCTAGAAGGGACAGACTGTTTTGTTTGGGAGGTTCTTTTGGGGGATGGTTGATTTCCCTCCTTCCCCCCCCAGTTAATTCATTTTAGCTTTCACAAACAATATTAAGCCAATAATATCTGTGCCAGCAAATTGTGATTCTAATCCTGCTTCCTGATACTTGTGATCCTTCTTGTTTGTCTGGGGGAGCAGTTTGTGCCAGTTGGTTTCTTCCCTGCCTCCCAAATAACTCTCCCACTCTTGGGAAGCCCTTTGCCCTGGCCAGGTTGGGAATGGCCCTCCTGCCCCAGCATTTGGTGCCAGCAGTGCTCCAGTTCCTCTGGATACCCACAGGGAGACCCACCTCTGCTGTGGGATGAAAGCTAAGGACATACTGACATATGGGATAGGAGTCTGGGCTTAGGATGGGGGAAATAATGGGCAAGCCACTGCACACGACAACTGGTTAATTTTGGAGCAGCCTGTAGCTATTTTAGTTACAGTCTCTTTTAAGGAGATCAACACTGAGGGCAAATTCCTTCCCAGATAAATCATGCTCATTCCACATGCACGAGAAAGTGGGGAATTTTGTTTTTCAAGTGGCTGCTTTGCATGTTTGCCTGGCTGGCAGCTCGTGTGCCAGTGCCAGGGCCAGGCTGTTGCTCCCATGAGGAAGTGAGTTTTAGCCTCCTGGGATGCTCATGGGATAATTCTCCCTAAGATAATACTGGGAAAAGGCACAGGATTCTNGTGAAGTGCACAGCAAGGGGGGCATAAATGCTGATCGAAGCAGCAGAGAGGAATAAAAATGTTAGATTATGAAAGAGAGGCTGAAAAAACTCCTTTGCCTCTGGAGGGCTCTGGGGGGAAGAAAAAGAACATTTTTCTTTCCAGCTGTGTGACTTCAGTTCCAGCAAGGCACAGCAAGGCTGGGTGACTGCATGCTGTCCCCATCAGCACCTCGAGTGCTTCACACAAATACACCTGCTGATTCCTCTGAAGAGCAGTTCAATGAGGTACATTAAACTCATGTTGCCTTGCAAAGCATTTTCAGGAGCTCGATAATGCTGTTTTGGTGGGTTCATCTGGCAGTCCTTGCAGTGATGTCTTTAAAGTCATGAAACCCTTCAGTGACCTGTTGGTTTTTCTAAACAAAAGACTAAACTTAAGATTTTTGTGACTAATAACCTGAGTGAGAAGACTTGATAAACCCTCTGTTACATTGTGTGGTACCTCATCATCCTTGTGGTGCTGGGACAAACACCCTTGTGGTGTTTCAGTGTGGCACAGGCAGTCACTGCCTTCAGCAGCTCTCCTGCCCAGCTTGTGCCCCATCACCTCAGGCATTTCAGATTTGATATCACCTCTTGCTGACAGACAGCTGGAGGTGTCAGGGTTAAATCCCACCCTGCCCTGGGTACCCAACAGCAATGAGGAGCCTTTTAAAGTGAGTTGGATTCCAATCCCTGCTCCTTGCAAGGGAAGCCACAGCTGGGATGCAGACAGGGAAACACAAACCAGCCCAGCCAAGGCAAGGAGGTGCCAACCTCCCTGGCATGGCCCAGCTCTGCCCCCTGTAAATCCACTCCGTTGGTTTTGGCTGGTAAATGAAAGCCAAGCTGAGGCCTCGATCCAAAACTTGGTCCCAGGCTGTGTGGGAGAGTTTGTATATGGACCTAGAAGGGACAGACTGTTTTGTTTGGGAGGTTCTTTTGGGGGATGGTTGATTTCCCTCCTTCCCCCCCCAGTTAATTCATTTTAGCTTTCACAAACAATATTAAGCCAATAATATCTGTGCCAGCAAATTGTGATTCTAATCCTGCTTCCTGATACTTGTGATCCTTCTTGTTTGTCTGGGGGAGCAGTTTGTGCCAGTTGGTTTCTTCCCTGCCTCCCAAATAACTCTCCCACTCTTGGGAAGCCCTTTGCCCTGGCCAGGTTGGGAATGGCCCTCCTGCCCCAGCATTTGGTGCCAGCAGTGCTCCAGTTCCTCTGGATACCCACAGGGAGACCCACCTCTGCTGTGGGATGAAAGCTAAGGACATACTGACATATGGGATAGGAGTCTGGGCTTAGGATGGGGGAAATAATGGGCAAGCCACTGCACACGACAACTGGTTAATTTTGGAGCAGCCTGTAGCTATTTTAGTTACAGTCTCTTTTAAGGAGATCAACACTGAGGGCAAATTCCTTCCCAGATAAATCATGCTCATTCCACATGCACGAGAAAGTGGGGAATTTTGTTTTTCAAGTGGCTGCTTTGCATGTTTGCCTGGCTGGCAGCTCGTGTGCCAGTGCCAGGGCCAGGCTGTTGCTCCCGTGAGGAGGTGAATTTTAGTCTCATGGGATGCTCATGGGATAATTCTCCCTAAGATAATACTGGGAAAAGGCACAGGATTCTTCTAAAAATCATTTTAGAGAAGGTCTCAGCCCTATGCTCTTAATAATCTTTCAGGCTTTGGGGTAAGTTGTTTTTTGTTTAGAAAGGAAGGAGAAGAACAGCCTCAGGGCAAAAGCTGCTTTTCCTTCGCCCTGACAGGTTCATTTACATCCTAAACCTGGGGCAGCTGCAGCTCCTGCACTCCCTGCACGCCCTTCAGATGCCCTGGAGAGGCATCTTACTGGAGGTGTTCTCAACCCCAGAGCTGTGGCCACCTCCCTGCCACAGGAGGCAGCTGTTTCCCGTGTCACTGCTGGCCTGAGCCAACTGCTCACATGGCCCAGCAGCTCCTCTGCAGGATCCCCGAGGAGATCCACGGAGGCCAGGAGGGATGTAGCACATCCCACATCCACCTGAGCATCACCACCTCTTTGGGCTTGGTAGTGACAGCTGAGGAACAGCTTTGGGCTTTGCCACCCTCTTAGTGCTTCATTGCAAGTACCCTGGTGTAGAGTATACCACTCTGGAAGAGAGTGGAGGACCTAAAATGTGATGAGCTGATCATTCCTATTCCTGCAGGCAGCTGGAGCTGAGTGTGGAGGTTCCTTTCTCTCCCATCTTCACTGGAGAACAGTGAATTCCCAGCTGCACACACAGAGGAAGCTCCATACCTTCCACCAGGCCCATTCAAGGAGAGAATTCCTCTGGAGACACCCAGCCCACGTGGACACTGCCAATGTTTGTCCACTTTATCCCATGAGATTTATCTGCCATCCTTTCATGGTTGAGCCATAAGTGTCTTAGCTCTAAATCAGCCACAAACATGGCTTAAATTTTCCATGTCTGTTGCTGTGAATGTGGAATAGCTGAAAGAATTAAGATGTTTCAGTCATCAGAAACAATTCTGGCAACTTCCATGCAGTCTGCTCAGGTTTGTACTGCACAAGGAGGCCAACACTGCCCTTGGATGTTTTTAAAACTCTTTGCGTGTTGTAATTGGTTTATAAAACTATGGCAAACGCTGTGAAAGGGATTTCAGTAAATCAACTAGTCTGTTACACTGGCCCAAAGCTAATTTGAGTCTCTAGCCAAAATAATGGATTTGGCACCTATTAAAAGAGCTGGTTTTCTGACATTTGCATAAACAGCTCTAGATTTGAGGGTTAAACTGAACTCCTCTTCGGAGGAGTCAAAAACATGTGGCTTGGGAGGGATTTCCCCCTTCCTGATTTGTCTCAGGGACCCTTGTGCTTTGTGTGAGGTTTTAATTTCCCATGAATGAGCCCCAGCTGAAATGTTCTGCTCCTCGCTGTGGATCACAGCATCTCTAGGAGGAAATGCTGCAGGACTGTTCCTATGTTTAGCAGCAGCTCCTGACCTTAAGCCAGGCCTTGTGTCTGGAGCTGGCTCCTGTCTCCACAAGAAGCCAAACACGTGGGCAAACTCAGCCAGACCGAGTGAACTCAGGGATCCTGGGCTGAATTCTGCCTCTAGAGCCCCTCCTTTGCTTCACTGATGGCAACACTCTTGCCATGAGCTCTTCTGCACTCCCATGAAAGTGCTCTGATTTCCTGCTGTGTGCTGTGCATGTTAAACTCCCCAGGCAGGTCCTGCTTTGGGCAGCATCTGCTTTTCCCAATTCCAGCCCTGGTATTGTTTTACAGGGATCTGAAGGCCATGTGTGTTTGTCCCTTCCCTGGGTAATGTCGTTTCTCTTAAGAACCATCACGTGCTTTTTGTTTTGATCCTTTTCCCATGTGCTTTGGGTCATCTTTGCTTCAGGCTGTGGATCACGTACAGGGCAGGGAATGTTTTATCTGCTGGATTTACAAGCAAGGTGTTGACTGCAGCTCCAATGAGTAGCTATTGCTCCTTGTCACTGCATTTGATGACAAACTCTTTTCTTTGCTAACACTTATTGCCGTGGATTTCCTCTGTCCACAGCAATAGGATGTTCAGAGATAAATATAGGGCTTCTGTTTCACTTAGCAAGTCTGAAAATTGTATTTCCACATGTTCATAGACTGGCCTTTTGTTTTGTTTTGGGTTGTGTTTTTTGTTGCGCTTTTGGTTTGTTTGGGTTTTTCTTCCTGGAGTTTCAGTGTCTGAAGGTTTCTCTTTGCTCGTGTTTTCAAATACCAGCATGGATTTGAGACCCTGCATGGAACTACCAATAATGCTTCCTCCCCCCATAAATTTGCTCTAAAATAAGGATTTGGTACATATTCTTTTGCACTGTGTGTAGATGGGGAAACACAGAATAAATCCACTGGGAATATTAAAGTGGGCTGGTTATGGGGAGATCCTCTGGGAGAAATTATGCCTTTTCCACCCACCTTGTCCCTGTCAGTGAGGCTGCATGAAGATATCCCCAGGGGCAGGTCCCAGATGAGCAGAGATTTCACTGGTGGCAGCTGAGCTCTCTCAAGAGAAGCCAGAAATGCTGTGGTCTATCAGAAGCACCAACACACTCTATCAAAATCTTTCCCAGAGTTTCTGACAGGAATTGCTGCAGTGCCTTTCTCTGAACAAATTGCTGCAGGGGCCATGTGGGAGGCAGGCCCAGGGTGACACTGGCAGTGCTTGCTTCTGGAAATGTCCTTGTGCCCCATCTATCACTATCAGTGCTTTTCAAACCCTTAAAAACCGAATTCTAGAAAACCAGCTCTCACTGCTGTCTGAACTGTTCAGTGCTTTTGAAAACCTTCCTGTGTATCTTGGAGCCAAATGCTCTGTTGAAGCGTGAGTCTGTTGAGAATTTAGTTCAAAGGGGCTGGAAGGAATTCGTGGTATTGGAAAAGAGGCAGTGCTGGAGGCCAATCTCTGCCCCTCCACTGCTGCACGGGACTGGCCCCAGCCCAGGGATGGCAAACTGGTGACTCAAAGCCTTGGGTCATTCACTGCCTGATGGGGAATCCAGTGAGATGTCTTGGAGGATCACACTAGATAGGATGTTCTCCAAACATGGCAAGGAAAGAACAGCTCAAACAACGAAGAATTCAATGCATGCCTTGATTTAAGCATGCCTTAATCTTCCTAGCAATGCATTTCCATGACAACCCCTTCCATATTTCGAGAACAATCACTCCCAGCCATTAAACTATCAACTATGTACTCGGTGTAACAAAATAATTCATAAACAGACAGACTAAGTGCCAGGAAAAGATGTGATCAAGCAGTCTTATGATACTCTAGAGAAATACTGTACTGCTCCAACGTGCATCTGAGTTTATTTTTTGTTAAAAATAGATGGAGATGAACGTAAACTGAGCACAGTGAATGCCTGAGATAACTTACAATAAATGCTGGCGGTGTTGAAATTGCAGCACCAAAGGAAAAACATCGTAAGATCTTAGGCTTTGACACCAAGATACAACTCGTGGGCTGCTGAACTCTTGGAGGTTCCACTCCAGCATCATTGCAGGCTTTAGGAACAGTTGGGTCCCCTTACTCTCTACATTTCAGTGACCCTTGGCCAGGTGAGAGCTGGCCCTGGGAGCTGCCCTTCCCACTTTTCCCTCTGGAGCACACGCAGGGGTTTGATACTCAGTACCCTTGCCATGGTTCTTCCTTACAGGAGCAGAAAGGGGGTTTGTCACTGGCTTCTTGAAATACACATTTTTTATGAATATCTGACAGTCTATGCCCAGAGAGCTTTGGACCACCCAGTGAGGGCACACAGATCTCTGTGATCCGGGTGTTGGGCTTTTCATGGTTAACGAGGACGAACACGACTTGATTTCTGAGGGATTTCCTAAATGTTTCCTTGGGGGTCTTTACCCCAGCTTAATCCCCTAAATATTTTCAGGGCATTAACATCTTGTTGTTGTTAATTCCCTGGGAGTTTGGCTGTGCAGGATGAGCTCGCTCTGTGCTCTGCACCCCCAAACAAAGGAGGGCTGGTGCAAATTGGGGGCACACCAGGGCACCCCAAAGTCCCAGGAGTGGCTTTGCCATGGCCAGCTCAGCCCCACTCCACGGCCCAGCATTCCTGCCTGTAATCCAGGGCCAGACCAGCCACCAGATGTCTGACCTCCTCACCCTCCTGGCAACACTAAATGTCCTTTCCTGTAAAGTTCTGCGGGGTTTTATTTTCCTTTCTTTGCCCAGCCTCCAACTGCTGGTTATTATCATTATTAAGCATAAATGGCCTCTTTCACACTCTGCAAGGCGAGTGCTCCCATGAATAAAGCCTAACTAGCGTGAAAGGGTTTGCATGATGATACTGCACAGGACTCAGAGAGTGCCTTGTAACTAAATTAATAAGAGAAAGCAACATTATGAACACATCTCCTTTCATAAGCGAGGGGATTTTCCCATATGCCTGGATCAAGAATGGATCCCATACTTTCCTTCTGCAAAGGAAGTAAAAAAGACCAAAGTGAAGTTATTTCCTTAGGATATGGAAGGTACCAGAAGCACAGCTAGGAAGGAGATTTCAAAAATTGGTCAGTGGGAAAATATTAAGATCTTAGTCCAACTCCCAGTCCAAAGTTGTTTTTCAGTGGTGAGTACAATTACCTGCAAAGGAAAAACCCCAGTATCTCTTTGCCACGGAACTGATGGGTATTGTCCTTACGCTGTACTTGGAATTTATCATCCAGCACATCTATGCACTAAGGGCAATCTGAATGCAAATGTTGCTTTGATTTGCATGAAGGGCTGAAAACAGCTGGATGCAGGTTATGGGCACGCAGATCCCAAACCGCCCCTGCCCATATCCTGCTACAATTAATGGCCTGGGCTCATTCCCATTCCCCTGCGATGCCCTCCAATGTCACAAACTAAGCAGAGTCAAGCAGGATCGTTGGGAGGAAAGGAGAGCTCTGAAGAATCCTCCTGTGTTGGCAGCACGGATCACCCTGAGCTGGTGCTGTCCTGACTCCCAGCCCAGCCCTGAGATAGGCTGCTGAACAGGAAAGCTAGAAAAAGCCTTAGAATGAATCCAGCAGTCTTACATTCATATATATATATATATTTAAGGAAGGAAGATCTTTTTGTCTGTTCCTTTAATTCTGACTCGGTGCACAGCTCCTGCATCCCGGTATTTCCCTGGAAATACCTCAAAAGAGCAGCTTTGCTCCTCTCTAGAGGGAGCTCCTTTCAGGTTAAATAACAATCATCCCTTCCCCTTTCCGCTGTGACACGGAGAGGTGACACCCCCAGGTGAAGGGCAAGGAGCACACAGGATGTGCAATGATGTGCAGCCTTTTTTCCCAGGAGGGATTGTGAATGGAAGTGCGGCTTTGGAAAATGTATCCCGTGGCAGTGTCAAATACAGCAGTCAGTAATCAGGAGGAGGTTCAGTGCAGCCCCAGAGGTCTCGAACACCCCAAAATTCAGATCCAGAGAGCCCCCAGCCTGAGGTGCTGCACATTGCTGAGTGCAGGGGTTTCCTGGGGCTGCCCAGAGTCCCAGTTTTTGAGTGTGCTTTATCCCCTGTTCCAAAAACCACTTTGCAGAGGTATCAGGACATGTCTAATCCTTGACAAAAAAAGCGTGGACATGGTGGTCATTTAACAAGATTCTCGCCCTTCCCCCTTCCTTTTGTTAGAGCAGAATGAGGCTGGACAGACTCCTGTTTACAGTCCCTTACAGTGGGCTCTTTTACTGCCAATGCCACAAATGATGTCATTTGTTTAGCGGGACACCGACTATTAGAAATGCCAAATGTAATTAGGATCTTTCCTTTCAACTGGCTTTCCCAAACACTGATGGTGAGAAATGGCTCCTACCTTTTGAACTTTCAGACTAGTGGTGGGATCCTTGCCCTGAGAGGGCTCTTGGCAAAGGTTTCAACCCCGGGTGAGAGGAGATTTCACACGGTATTTGCAATTCTCCTCTGAATTTGAGAAGTTCGTAAGCTTTCGGCCGGGAGTGACATCACTGAAAACAGCTCTCCTGGGTGAAAAAAAACCCCGACATCACTGAAAACAGCTCTCCTGGGTGAAAAAAACCCCCTCATTATGCCCTGGAGATTGCAGAGCCAAGGCTGTGCCTGCTTCAGGTCCTCCAAGTCTGGGAGAAACGGGGCTGAGCCTGGCCAGATGCTGCCAGCTGGGTCGGAGCCAGCGCTCCGGGATCCTACTCCACCCATGACACTTAGAGAGAAACAAAGGGTGTAAAGGGTGTGTTGGGGACAGGAAGAGGCGTGATGCTTGTGACTGTACTCCAGCTATTCTCCACTGGCAGAAGCCCCCGGAGGGAGGAGGTGGGAGGAGGCCAGGGGAGGAAGGCCAGGAGCAGATGGCATTCATTTAGCACAGCCCAAGGCTGATGTACAATACACCAAAGCCTGGTCCTGGTTTAGAACCAGCCTTAAAACCTGCAGACCTGACCTTGCAGGCTGCCCTTTTACCCATGATGCAGGGAAAGGAGACCTGGGCACCTGAGCCAGCCCTGAAATTCACCCAGGGGAGCTCCAGCTGCCATCAGCCATGGTATGGTTACCATGCAGTGAAGCTCTGGGGGCCCATCCAGTGCTTGCTGACGTCAATGGAAACCTTTGAGTGGACTTCAATAGACTCTGGATCAGTCCCCTGGTTTGTAACTGGGGGTGGACATGGTTTCTCTCCTTCCTTCTGCTCACCAGAAATGGTACCAAAGTGTATGAGCCATCTGCTCTTCACCAGCTCTGATTGTTCAAGCACCTTCCCTCCCCTGAGGAAAGGAGTGTGCAAGCAGAGGAACACGATGCAGTCACTTCTAGACTTGTGGCATCTGCTGTATTGTGATTTCGTTTCAGCACACTCAGCATGGGGAATGCCACTCGCTGGGGCAGCTGGCACTGCTGAGCTCTGAGGGGTCCAGCCCTGCCTTCTCCTCTCCCCTTCTTCTGCAAGGCTCAACTTCTCAGCCTGGTGGTGTAAAACTCACAAGGATCTATTTTCCCTATGAGAAGATAAAAGCAGGGAGCCCACCAGAGAGCCCAGGCTGTGCCTGGGCAGCTTTGTGTGGATGTGAAGAGGTTTAACCCATAATGTTCTTGCTGCCTGTGATCCTCCAGTGCCAGCTCCGTGTTCTCCTCAGACTGCTTCCTTCCTCCTCCCCAGTCCTCCCTCCACGTCTTCCAGGGATTTTTGTGCAGGTTATGTGAGGATACAGGTACTTGAGTGGAAATATGGTGATGAAGCACCTGTGTTTTGACTGTACACTACACATTCATGCTGGTTTTAATGTTCTGTGCATTCCCGTGTGATTGCTTTTGCTGCATTCTCTCTCTTTCGTTGAGCTTGCAAATGCAAATCGGGGCTGGGATGGTGTTAATTTTCTTCCAGCTGATCCAATGTCTGGGAGGCAGGAGGGAGCCCCAGGTCTGGTGTGTGTCCTCTGGGCACAGCCAGCAATTTTATCCTGCGGTTCACAGTTACAGCCAGAACAAATGGATCAGAAAAGAAATGCTGATTTTATTTAGAACAAGCAGAGAGAAGGTTTTTCTTAAAATTCTCCAAAAATTGAGAGAAAGGAAAGGGGTTTGTTATCAACATCGTGGAAGTGATAAAAAAAACCAAGCCACTGTTACCTGCACACTGCTAAATTTGCTGAATTGCTTTTGCAAGCCCCAGCCACTATGTGGAATTTTTTCAAGGGGCAGCCTAGATTCACAGCAAAGAACTCCCCCAAAATTTCTCTTTCTCTTTAGTGTAAATATGCCATTAAGTTTTAGGGACCTTGTCATTGCTTCCTTTGGGTTTTGAGGCTAAAGCTGCCTTTCAACTCTTCCCATTATAGTCAATTAATGACAATTCAGCTTGAGGAGAGATCCAAAATGTCGTCCTGCTTTTCTAAAGCTTTTTGATATTATTTTGGTGCCAGCCCTTTAGTTTGCACATCCACGTAGCCATCTATTTTTTTTTTGCCCTTTCCTCTTGTCCCTGAGTGATGTTCCATCCCTGACCTGTGTCACAGTCCCTTCCAGGCAGGGCCATCCACTCAGGCTAAACAACCTTCACGTATCTGATATTGTGAAAGATGTGGGTGTTTCTCTCCTCAGAGATGTCCAGTAATAAAAGGCTCGGGGCAGCTATTTAGCTGGATGTGGCAATGAGTTCTTGCAAGAGTAAAAATGGCATAGCTGACATTTTCTTGTGGTGGAAACATAGGATTTCTTGGCAAAAGTTTTTAAGATGATCAGTAAAAACATGTCAGTGAAGCTTTGCTCTCTCTCCCCTTGTAAATTATGAAATATTCATCCTTCAGAGAAATCACAGAAGAGACACAGTTTGAGATGAAATCAATACCCAGGTGAAAACAATGCGAATTTTTTGAAAACAAGGGCAGCAGAACATTGAATGAAGGTAAAAATATATGGCTAAAGTTTGGCTCTCCAGCCTCAGACCCCTGCAGAAAGTTCAATAACTTAATACAGAGATGTTCTGGTTTGTTGCTTCTCTCCAGCCTTTCATGGCCATTTGAAAGTTAAAACACATCCTCCTCCTCCAGACAGTCTAGTACAGTGAAAGCAGCTTGTTACAAAACACGGTTAAGAATGTTTAAATAAAAATATGTAGAATAAAGAAGGAACTATTCATGATGCATCACTCCTCTGACAGGCTGTGAAGTTATTTCACCCTTCAACACAAGTGCTAAAACATAATGGAATCCCACTGAGTGTTTTCAGGCCTACTAGAACAGAAAAAAAAGCATAACAAAATGCCCAGTGTGCCCCTAACTATGAGCCTGGATGAGTAAGGAGGCCAAGAGCAAACAGTGGCACTGTGGGAAAGATTTGTGGCAAGGGAAGGGAACAATGAGTGAAAGTGATAAAAGTGGGTGATTCCCGTGCAAGCCCCGGCCAGGGCAGGGCTTTGTGCCCCGTGCAAGGCAGGGCAATCTGCAGGCACAGCATCAATGCTCCCTCCTGCCAGAAAGAATTTTAATATCAGATCTTAAAAAGATCCCCAGTTGGGAAAAGAAGCTGTTTTTTGGTTACAGAAAGGGCCATTCAGCTGATGAGCAAGAGTATGTGTGAGATACTCGGACTGCAGCATTTGAATCTCTTCTTTTTGGTTTCTCACTTGGCTGGGAACATGAAGTGGGCACAGATGCAGCACTGCAGTGTGCAAGAGTGGGGCTCTCAATGCTGCATTAACACAGAGCTCAATTCTGCCTCTTAATCAGGCCCTATTCAGCAAGAAAGCAGCGAGGCTTCTGCCTGCATGAAGAAACCCATAGGACTTGGCCTTTAATATGCAATAATTCATGTATACTTGACTGAATTCGCTGAACTTGATGAACTCAGAGTGGTGGCTCAGGTACACATTAATGGTGAACAGGTTGTAAATGATAATATGCTCCAAAGAAGCTATTAACTCTTACTGCTTTTTATTTTCTTCTTCTATCATTCACAGTTCAGATTGGGAGCGCTTCTGAAGCCTTGAATGTTATTTGATGTTTAAATGTGAGCAGCCTATGAAGAATTGTCCTGAATTATTATCATTTACAACAGGGAAGTGAACTTTTATGGAGGTTCCAAGGCCTTTCTGTACTCAGAAGCTGGGCTGATTTAAATCTGTTCTCCTTTCACATTGATGTAGCTTCAAACCCAATGGGAAGTGATGTTTATAGTGTTGTAAAACTGGGGGAAATAACAGGATTATTTTTGACTAACCCCAGGGTTTTCCATGGCAGGAATTTGCAGAGCCTGAAATCTCTCTGCTCTCTGACTTTTTTAAGAAGAAAGGACTAAATAACATCTTTAGGGCTTATACCTGATATTAGAGAGCCAACCCATGACATTCTTCATAGAAGTAAGTGTATGGAATACAGAAATTCCAATTTTGCCAGGCTTGCTTTTGGTCTGGTTCCATAAACACTAAAAGTGTCAGAAAATACTGAAAGTCTTTTATTTCACGTTAATTGAAGTAACTATGACAGCATAACACAATTTATTTCCTTTAACATTGAGTGGTGGTAAAATTGGCATTGTTTTTGGTCAGTTCACAATTTGTATCAGAAATAAACCTTGCCAGTGGTTTAATTTGGTTTATACTCAAAGTTTACAATTATCCTTTTACTTCTTTTTAAAATGGTCACTTCTCTGGTGAACAGATCAAGTGCTAATGACGTTTGGAAGGGGGGGGTTTTTTTGGCCCACGTAAGACTTAATAAAACCATAATTTTGCATTTTATTGCTTCAGTGGGGAAAACCTGTTCATTAGGAGTGCCATGGTAAAGAAAACTGCTTTTTGGCTCTGCCTACCAACTGGTTTATTCTGCTTATAAACAATGGGTCCCAGTGAATGCCTAGACCATGCAGTATTTACTAGGGACTGTCAAGCATTCCCAGACCTCGGAGTTTTATGTCTGTGAAACACTTGCATATTGTGATCTCACCTCGTGATACAGAATCTCTCCATTCAAGTTTATACATGACGTGGAAAGTCTCAGAGATGTACTCTGGGGTGTAAAATGAGAGTAATTCCCCTGGAATGAGAGAGCCGTGCCAATTTATATCAAGAGGAGCTGTGGCCCACGGTGTCTCAGAGACCTTTGCTTTTGTCTAGAAAACAAGCAAACAAACATTCCTCATTTCAATGGAAAACAGCCCTTATGGCTGTCCTTGCTCCAGTAGAGCAGGAGATCAAAGATGGCCCAAACTCTTCTTGCAAGGCAATGTTTCACTTCCAGACAATTAATATGATAGGATCAGGGAAATGAGAATCTGTTCCATGCTTAGGTGTTTCCCCTCCTGGCCTGGAAAACTGCTCGGTTTATCATTTTCTGTCTTTAGGCAAAAAGGTAACTCATATTTGCATGTTTGTCAGTTTGTGCTTGAGAGTACAAGATTTACTTAAAAACAAGCTCAGCCAGCTAAATGAAATGCCAGTGGTCTTATTATCCTGAGAGAGCAAAGCACTTAAGCCCATGATTAAAATGAAGTTAATTGAATTTAAGCGTGTGCTTGAAGTAAAGCACAGCCATAAATGCCTCACTGAATAAATGGGAGGTGATTCTCATACTTAAATGAAAGCAATAATCAGTATTTCCCTAAAAACTGTGGCCTTCTATCAGCACTTCCAACTATCCCACTAATAAAACCCAGCACCAAAATCAGGATTTTCCCCAGAAATTTCTTCCACAGCAGGAAAATCAAGGTGCTGCTTATAGAGTAAATCACAGGAGTAGGTTTGAAACAAGAACACAAATATTAAAATCTGGGTGTGATGAGTTATATGTATAAGAAAGGCAGGAAAGAGCTTATTTCGAGTTGAATTGTGTGGCTTTCTCAGAAACACCTCCTTGCTCTACAAAACCCTAAAATGGCAGGATTGAGAGGGTAGGGGGAACTGCAGAGCAACTACAACTGCTTTGTGTTTTCACACTCTGCATCAGATTGGTGTTTGGAATTAAAAAATTGGGGGTTGAATTCAAAATTCCAGCTCTGAAGTTGCCACTGAGACATCTGACTGATTTGGGGCATGTGGCATTTTCTAGCTCAACTTAATTTTCTTTGTATTTCTAAGAGGAATGCAAATGCCTTTCTGTTAGAAAATGCAGTAATCAAATATTCACCAAATATTTTGCTGTCCTTTTGAGCTGGACCAAAGAACCTCTGGCCTAAGTCTGTTCCAGTGGGATACATACATTCATTAAAATACCTTGTGAAATACATTACATTTTACTGCTCATTTAGAGAAGGAGGAGAATGGACAACAGACAAAGTTCAGCTGCCATCCCATCTCATCACTCTCAAGAGTCAAGTTTTGGAAATTAATCTTCCTTTAGGTGTTCCTCAATGGCATTACTGTTCCAAAAGGAATTCTTTCCTATCAAGACACAACTTTTCAAATGCCAGCTGACCATCCTGCCTTGCTACCATTTTCCCTTCAAAGAAAATGGAAAAATCCCTTTTTTTTTTTCCCCTGGTTGGCATGAAGGGAAATTTCCCATTATTATTATCATTATTACACAGCTTGGTATCACTGCAAGAGACCAGCTGCCTGTTCCAAAACATAACATTCATTGTTTTACAGAGTGATATAAAATTGTGCATGGCAAGATGCTGTGGGGTTGGTTCCCTTGGTATCTGCACTGAGCTCTGCATAGGCTCTACCATACTGAAGCTTCACTAATTTGAAGCTCCTCGTTAAATTACCTTTAATGGGGAACCCTTAATAATAGTTTCTTAATGTAGATTAGAATAATTAATGTGTTTTTGAGTTGCAGAGTGCAAACTCATTAGACTTTTTGGAAGCTTTGATTCTGAGCATATTGAGAAAGCCAGAGTGGTACATAAACAAAAACAATTTCAGAGTTTTTTGATTAGAAGAGTTTTATTCCTATTAACAGATTGTGTCACTATATATATGCAATGATATTTGTAGAATGGTGGAGAGGTTGAACTGGGGTATCCCACAATTTGGAAAAAATGAGGAGCAGAATTTGGGATGTTATAGACACTAACCCAGTGCTACTCTGAGCAGCACCAATGTGCATCCTCTCGTCTGTGAAATTCCACTTCCCTCTGCAGAAATTGCCACTCTTTGCTGCCTTTCTTCTGAGCAGTTACACCTTTTAGGATACTATTTTCTCCCTTCCCTGGGAGATAATCTTCCCTGAGAAAACTGGGAGACACTGCCAAGAGTTTTTCAGAAATGCAGGTAGAACATATCAAGAAGAATATTATCTTCCTCATGTTCTGGCTGAATCCTTCAAAGAAAACCAGCAGTGATCTGCAAAGTCTGACTATCCTTTGACAAGCCAAGACCTTACAGGGGGAGTTAACCTTCCTTTTTACTCTTAGCTCAAATCTTGCCAGAACATCAGAGTTCTGACAAGGGAACTCGAGTTTGCAATGAAAGGGACACGCAAAGCAAGGGCTGAGAGGGCTGAGGTGGTCTTTTGGACACTGCTCCAGTCACCCTCGTGAAGAGCAAGGGCTAATGATTAGACGTGATCATAATAATCTCATTATTTTAGTAAGAAATGCTTTGATTCTGCAAGCATCTAATCACAGAGATTTTATTTTCTACTTTAAGTGGTTCTACAGGGTGCAGCTGTCAGACTGTTCCTCTTACCTGGACTTTGAAACCTCTATGAGCTCTGTTGTCAACAGGACTAATCAGCTTTTATTGTGTTTAGCTCAGGAGATACCCAGAGAATGATGTGTCTTTTGCAGACTCGTATTCTCATTTATAAATATTGCTCTCTGTTCCTGCCATCTTTGTTTGTACACACACAGGAGTGAAATGCAAACACAGGAGGCCTGGTGTGAAGGGCATTCCTACTTTATAATTGCCATTTTTACATTAAAAGCACCATTATCCTAATTAAACTACCCCATTCTGAGGGGGGTGTGTCTGTGTGTGCATGTGAGCATAGACATACCACGTGAATACCTTGAATAAGTATATATATATATCTGTATATATATGATATATATATTTATCTGTAAATATATATATGCATTATACATGCATATATACATTTCTATGCATTAAATGCATTCAGCTTGCGAGAACATTCCCACCATGCACAGACACTTAATGCAGAGTCAATGCCTTGTGCCTGCAATCAGTTGTTGAAATGAATCCCCCAAAGGATGCTGTGGGAAGGCCGGCATTCCCCGCGGGCTCGGAGCAAAGGCAGGGCACACAGAAGATGCCTGCGTGGCAGGGGGGGACCCACGGGTGTTCGTACATCCTCAAAGGAGCTAAAAAAACACCCCCACCCGACACGCGAGTTCTCTGCGCGGCGCGGCCGGGAACGCTGCGGGGCTGCTCCCACCGCCCCGACCCTCCGCTCGGCTCCTCCCCGGCTCCCCGCACCGGGAGAGGGGCACACCGGGAGGGGAAGGCTGGGAAGGAGCCGGGGACAAGCCCGGGGAGCCGCAGGGATTGCCGCAAGGTAAAGCCGCTCTCGTTCGCGTGGCAGCCCGGTGGGCTCCGCTGTGCCCGCCCGTGGGAGCGCTGCGGCCGGGGAAGGGATCGGGGGATGGTGTCACTTTGTGTAAAAGTTTCAAGATTTTAAGGAGCTTCTTGTTTGTTTTCTCTTTTTCCTTTGTTTTCTCTCCCTTTTTTTTTTCTTTTTTCTTTTTTTTTCCTTTTTAAGGGAGGGGATTTGTAGTATTTGTAATGTGGCTGGGACCTAAATATACCCCCGAGATAGCGACACGGAGGGCTGAGGCTATTGTTAACTTTTGGGATTCCGATGGAATCGTGCAATGTTAAATATTTATTTAATTCCGGCGGAGAGAGCAGGAATTCTGACTGCGCTAATGGAGTCGCAATAGGGCGGTAAGGGAGGGTTTTTCCTCCTATTCCCCCCGCCTCCCTTTCCAAATCTAAATAGCTGCAGACAAGCACAGGCTAGAATGTGAACATTAAAGGGGGAAAAAAAAAGGTTCAGCTTTGTTTTAGGAGTTGTGTTTCAGTCGGGGAAGCAAACGATATTGCATGTATTTTTCCGTATCTTCAGCTCGCTCCAAACATAACATTCCAAAGGATAAAATCTGCTACGAAATAAAACTGACTTTGTGACAGCTGAACTGCTGCACAGAGTCTAAAAATTATCTAAAAGCGCCTCAAGAATCCGAAATGTCATTCCCAAGACGTGGTGAATTGTAATTAGGGTTGGGGACTATTTTAGTGGCAGTGCCTTACATGGGGCCCAGCTAAGCAGCTGCAGCTTTTAGGAACTTAGTTTTTGCCCTTTGCTATGTGACATAAGGAGGTGTTTAAACAACAACAATAATCCTAATTCGTTTCAGGTTTGAAAAAAATGTAACTAATTTGAAAATGTGTTGCTTTCTTGCCTTTTGATTTTCCTTCCTGTATTTCCTTTTAAGGCACATGTCATAGGGCAGGGCTTAAACAGGGCAACAAAACTCAGCAGCAATAGAATAATGAACGAGAAATAACATTATTATTGCTGTATTACTATCTTGTGATTTCCTCATCTTACCGGCTTTTCCAAAAACTTTTCAGTTTTGTTTTAGAAAATGACCCAGTTCCCTCTTCTCCTAACAAAGAGCAAAGAAAGGAAAAAGAAACAACAAACTTATGTGGAAATTTTGGGCAGAGGAAGCAAACAGCTTGCAACACACTGTCCAAAGCCTGCACTACACTATGCCCAAAAGCACTCTAATTTTACAATAGACATTATTATGCTTGTGTATACAGATCTCGATATGGGGGAGGAAATTATTAAACCCAGCTATTTGGTCATGAGGGTGGAATAAAAACCCCTGTGTCCCTAAGTGTGCCACAAAATTTAAATAGAAGTTATAAAGGCCCAGCGTCCTGTAAGTTGGTGACTCCTCCAGAAACGCACCCAGAAGGAGAAAGTCAGGTCCTGTCAGTTCCTCCCTGAGTGCTCTGCTCTGCCATCTCTAATTGTTTTGTGTTGGGAAATCCTGAGGTGATAAAAGGGCTGTTAGAAAGTTGGCTTGGCAGTAATTAAATGTAGGTCTAGCTATTAAAACCTGATTTGTTACTCATAGGTTACACTCATCTGCTGTGTCTTCTCTCAAGATACAGATAAATTCAGTGTTCTTTTCACTAGTCTAAGCCAAAAGGATCTGCATAATGAATGGAGAGATGTCAGGTCTGGGTTCAGACATACAAAGTGGGAAGAATTACCTTTATTGTAACAGTTACAATTATTGTCAGAGAGCACTTCTATGTCAAACCATTCCTTTTGCCTTTCCTTTTAGGTATTTCCATAGGAAATGCTGGAAGATACACTCCTTTCTTCATTTAAAGTTTAAAATACTGATTTTACCCATAAGCAAAAGCTTCTCTTTTTCAAAAAATTTCATTTCTGTTTCTCAGTGTCTCTGTTTATTATACTCAAGCTTCTCCATAGAGTGGGTGTAACCAGGAGAAGAATTTGGCCCGTGATGTGAGCTAAATTTTCAGTGCTTCCACTATTTAGAGCTCCGTTGTGCTAAAAATAGCTTTCCTGTGGTTTTGGCCATGGAGCCACAAACACAAGTTTTCAGTGCACAGTTATTGTGGATGTTGGTCCCTACTATTGCTGCAAGGAATGGAACTCCAGCTCATGACTGAGTCAGATGATCATGCCGAGTGTGAGGCCACATGTGAGATCTCCTCGCTGTCCCAAAGGGAGAATGTGTCCCCACAAATGCCAGACACCTCCAAAAGGGACCATGCTCAGAAGGCAGTGCTTGTGCTGGGGAGGGAAGAACCCAGGGAAAAACTGGAACTGTTCATTGAAGAATACACCCAAATATCCCCACATTCACCTAACAGTGTGGGGTGTAAAACAAATGGCAGGGAGGGAGCAAATCTTTAGGAAAATAAGCCACAATTTTTGTTCAGGGCTAATTTGGAGTAGAGTTTTCATTGAAGAAAAAANCTATTCCCCCCGCCTCCCTTTCCAAATCTAAATAGCTGCAGACAAGCACAGGCTAGAATGTGAACATTAAAGGGGGAAAAAAAAAGGTTCAGCTTTGTTTTAGGAGTTGTGTTTCAGTCGGGGAAGCAAACGATATTGCATGTATTTTTCCGTATCTTCAGCTCGCTCCAAACATAACATTCCAAAGGATAAAATCTGCTACGAAATAAAACTGACTTTGTGACAGCTGAACTGCTGCACAGAGTCTAAAAATTATCTAAAAGCGCCTCAAGAATCCGAAATGTCATTCCCAAGACGTGGTGAATTGTAATTAGGGTTGGGGACTATTTTAGTGGCAGTGCCTTACATGGGGCCCAGCTAAGCAGCTGCAGCTTTTAGGAACTTAGTTTTTGCCCTTTGCTATGTGACATAAGGAGGTGTTTAAACAACAACAATAATCCTAATTCGTTTCAGGTTTGAAAAAAATGTAACTAATTTGAAAATGTGTTGCTTTCTTGCCTTTTGATTTTCCTTCCTGTATTTCCTTTTAAGGCACATGTCATAGGGCAGGGCTTAAACAGGGCAACAAAACTCAGCAGCAATAGAATAATGAACGAGAAATAACATTATTATTGCTGTATTACTATCTTGTGATTTCCTCATCTTACCGGCTTTTCCAAAAACTTTTCAGTTTTGTTTTAGAAAATGACCCAGTTCCCTCTTCTCCTAACAAAGAGCAAAGAAAGGAAAAAGAAACAACAAACTTATGTGGAAATTTTGGGCAGAGGAAGCAAACAGCTTGCAACACACTGTCCAAAGCCTGCACTACACTATGCCCAAAAGCACTCTAATTTTACAATAGACATTATTATGCTTGTGTATACAGATCTCGATATGGGGGAGGAAATTATTAAACCCAGCTATTTGGTCATGAGGGTGGAATAAAAACCCCTGTGTCCCTAAGTGTGCCACAAAATTTAAATAGAAGTTATAAAGGCCCAGCGTCCTGTAAGTTGGTGACTCCTCCAGAAACGCACCCAGAAGGAGAAAGTCAAGTCCTGTCAGTTCCTCCCTGAGTGCTCTGCTCTGCCATCTCTAATTGTTTTGTGTTGGGAAATCCTGAGGTGATAAAAGGGCTGTTAGAAAGTTGGCTTGGCAGTAATTAAATGTAGGTCTAGCTATTAAAACCTGATTTGTTACTCATAGGTTACACTCATCTGCTGTGTCTTCTCTCAAGATACAGATAAATTCAGTGTTCTTTTCACTAGTCTAAGCCAAAAGGATCTGCATAATGAATGGAGAGATGTCAGGTCTGGGTTCAGACATACAAAGTGGGAAGAATTACCTTTATTGTAACAGTTACAATTATTGTCAGAGAGCACTTCTATGTCAAACCATTCCTTTTGCCTTTCCTTTTAGGTATTTCCATAGGAAATGCTGGAAGATACACTCCTTTCTTCATTTAAAGTTTAAAATACTGATTTTACCCATAAGCAAAAGCTTCTCTTTTTCAAAAAATTTCATTTCTGTTTCTCAGTGTCTCTGTTTATTATACTCAAGCTTCTCCATAGAGTGGGTGTAACCAGGAGAAGAATTTGGCCCGTGATGTGAGCTAAATTTTCAGTGCTTCCACTATTTAGAGCTCCGTTGTGCTAAAAATAGCTTTCCTGTGGTTTTGGCCATGGAGCCACAAACACAAGTTTTCAGTGCACAGTTATTGTGGATGTTGGTCCCTACTATTGCTGCAAGGAATGGAACTCCAGCTCATGACTGAGTCAGATGATCATGCCGAGTGTGAGGCCACATGTGAGATCTCCTCGCTGTCCCAAAGGGAGAATGTGTCCCCACAAATGCCAGACACCTCCAAAAGGGACCATGCTCAGAAGGCAGTGCTTGTGCTGGGGAGGGAAGAACCCAAGGAAAAACTGGGACTGTGCAGGAGATAACATTGAAGAATACACCCAGATATCCCCACATTCGCCTAACAGTGTGAGGTGTAAACCAAATGGCAGGGAGGGAGCAAATCTTTAGGAAAATAAGCCACAATTTTTGTTCAGGGCTAATTTGGAGTAGAGTTTTCATTGAAGAAAAAAGCTCGTAGTGCTCACGTGATCATGGGAGTTCACAGTGATTTTAGTTCATCCTCCTTCTGTACTACATTTTCTATCCCACTTCCATGGGCCAACTTCTCTGCTGGCCACAGGAAATTGGTCTGGTTGTTGCAGACAGGTTTTAGGAGGCATGAACTAACTTTTTCCTGAGCTTAGTAGCGGGTGTCAGGCTCCAGAAAGTGTTCTCATAATGCGAGGTCATGTTCTGGAAATAGCTGAAAACCACTGATTTAGAGGAATGAGAGCATTACATGTTTCTGGACTGCTGATGCAATGGTGAGGGCAAGCTGGGGATGGTCCAGAAAAACAGCAATGCTGGAGGAATATTCAAAGGCATTGTGCCATTTAGAATTATTTGCTTTATCATTTCCTCTCTGAGAGCAGTGTAACACTTCGTGTTAATCAGCTGGGACATTTTTTCCATTCCTCTGGGAAGGTTTCCACCCCCTGTTCCAAGAAGATCCCATTTAGCAGGACTGTGCCCTGACTGGACTCAGTCCACAGGTGTCGATGGATGATGGATGATGGTTCACAGTGTGATGTGGACTTTACAACAGGCAAAGGCTTCTCCCACTCATTACTTTATACACATCTTACTCTCCATGCAGTGTCCCTTTTTCTTTCTTAAGATTTTGCCTTTTTCATATGTTTTTCAGACATTTTTTTCTTGAGCTGTGTGTTCAGTTTTGCTTCCTTAGTTGACTCTCAGATCTGCCCAGCTATCTGCAATATACTGATAATTTTATTCTGTAGAGTGTGAAAAGATACAGTGGAGCTGAACTTACAAACCCTTTACCTAATCATGTCTTTGTTTCTAACAAAACCTTAACATAATGATGTGTTTGTTTCCAACATCCCCACAGATGTACCATTATTCAGTTACGTGTCTCATCCCATTTATTCTTCCAGTCTGGGAAGAAAAGCTTGCAGCTTTAAACTTGCTGGGCATGATACCTTTGGCTTGCCTTCCCTCCCTCCCCTGCTCTACAATTTCATGTTAATATCTTCTATTTGTAGCTTCAGGAAACAAGACTAATTCTTCTCTCCCTTTCCTTGTGCTGCTGCATGTGAGGTGTCCCACAGGGTACCCAGAAGTGTGGCTGTAGCAATAACAGGGTACCTAATTTATTCCCTGCGAATTCAAAGGCTGTGACCAGTGAGTGTAACTTCCCAGGAGCCTACACCTCCGAGGCCCTTAGTAACTTTCCCCCAGACACCCAACTTTATTTCCATTTTCTTACATATGTGATGCAAAGCACAGCGTGTTTGTATTGCCTTCTTGTTGTGAGGCAGCCACTTGCCACCTACTGCTGTTCTCAGCCTGCTGTAAATTGTGGGCTTATTTAAGAGAACCAAATGGCCACAGCGAGTGCCACCTCCCTCTCCACTTGCTGAACTCTGCTCAAGCACAACGCTGTTTCTCTGCCTCAAAAATATATGTAAAGGTATGTATAGTATGTTAGCCCCTCCTTGGCCTTTCCCACCCTGAAACTTTTCAAACAGGGATGGCATGTTCCTCTCTTCACTGCCAGAAAAAAAAAAATTCCTTTTGCAGCATTTCCCCCTTCCCCCATTTTTCTCAGCTGACAGCTGTGAGAGTGGAACTTTCTTGAGCTCTCCTATCCATTTCCCCCAATTCTGTTTTTAAGCTAGATTTGGTTTAAATAACCAAGCCATCTTTCACACTACAGGATTTTTTTTAACACAGTTATAAAGTGGCTTTGCAAATGCTTAATGTGGGTAGAGACATGACAACTGTTTATATATATATATATATATATATATATTTCTTTTTTAAACAATAATCCTCCTGCTTCCCCCAGCAATTTAGAAAGCTGATAGGGAGTTAAGCTGTACACTACAGTCATTTTAGAAGTCATGGGAAGGGTAAAGTTTCATAATAAAGCAAATCTTTTTTCAAGACTATTTCCTTGTAATTCAAATGATCTATTTGATTTTCAAACTATTCAGTTCTAACCAACCAAAAATCCCATTAAGGAATAAAGGGATGGTATTCAAAATCCAGAGAATAAAATGAAAATAATGGAATTTCAGATACTTGTTGAAATACATACTTCTCAAGCAAGCAAGGCCTGATACCTTTAGGTGGTTCTTCAGTTGGTTGTTTTGCACTTTGATCAGTCTGGAAGGTT
The DNA here is from genome assembly GCA_013396655.1 of Campylorhamphus procurvoides. Classification (NCBI taxonomy): domain Eukaryota; kingdom Metazoa; phylum Chordata; class Aves; order Passeriformes; family Dendrocolaptidae; genus Campylorhamphus; species Campylorhamphus procurvoides. The sequence continues at coordinate 25,598 of WBMV01005266.1, read as the reverse complement.
ATCACTCACTCCATCATAAACACCTCCAGTAACCCAGCTTTATGAGAAGGCAATTTTCTGTCCTCATTGCCATTAGCCTGAGCACGAAGGAATGTGAGACAGGTATTTGTACTTTGGTTGACTTTACAAGGCAGGACCCAAAGTATAAACATGTGCAGTTGTCTCTGCAGAATCCAAACACAATATAATATTTAAAACATTCCGGTGAGGGGGAGCTAAGCAAGTCATTTTTCCTTGGATTATCACAGCTGCATCCTATGTGTTGGAAAATCTAGGGCCGATGATGGTAAAACAGGATTGATGGATCCATGAGCTGTGAAATGCATGAGTTTGTGAAATCACATGAATTCTGGAAAACGCATTCAGGATGCTTTGAGTCTCCCTGTTGTGAACCTTTTATTGAACTTGATATATTATTCGAGTGGACCCATTGGAATGTGGCACTGGAGATCCAAGTGATGGAAACCATGTGTGAATAGGCAGCGGTGAAAGTGGTGTTAATTTTCCTGTGACCTTAAGAATAAACAGACCTGAATCATCAGTTCCTTTGTGCTTTATCTGTCTCATTGGCTACAAGGAGATAACTTGATTTCAGACATCTGGGGTTTGCCCATTCAACATTAGTCTATGACAAAACAGCATGGAAAAAAAAGGAGACCTATTTTCTGGCTGGAATATCTCAGTCCTTGCTACCACACTCCAAAACAGTCTGTGTACTGTACTTAAGGATCAGTGATTTCTGAGGAGCTGCAAGCAGACATGGCTAAATCTCCTCTAGCTTTAAATTGAGACTGTTTTGAAAAACTTAAAGGGTTTTCCTTGTCCTCTGCCATACTCTTTCATGCTCACCTTCAGCTTTGCTCCTCACTGGCACTGCAAGCCCTCTGTGTCTTGTAGATTCACCCGACAGTATTACAAGTGTTTTGTAACTCCTCAATAAGAGAACATTTTGTTTTGCAGAGACACGATGGCTGGCACATGAACAACACCTAAAATGCCTGCTGCCAAGTTGTTGTTTGTTACTTGGTTTATTAATTAAGTTACACAAAAGATTTGGAAAAAGGCCAACAGTTGTTTCTTTTTCTTTTTTTTTGTCCCATATTTTGGACTGCCTGGCCTACGCAGAACAATTGCTGGTGCAGAGATACAGAGCAGTCCCCAAAGGTTATCTCTGTTCTGGGACTAAATTACACCAAAGCCTTGCTCCTTCACTGCTGCCATGAACTTTAGTAGAGATATCCTGTTGGGCTATTAATTGACTTCTAAAGAACTTCTGTTTACATCAAAAATAATAAAGAGCCAAGTGGCGTTCCACATGCAATCACCATGCCAGATTTCTGCTACAAGATGGTGTGGAAACGTTCTACAACAGAAACACAAATTTACATAGAAGTGATGATTTTGCCCCATATATCTGTTCCTACACAATCTTTTTTGCTCCAGAGAAAGAAACTCTTGTGTAGGAATGTCTGTAGTGGATCAAACTAGGACTCAGCTTAGTTCAGGAGTGTGTCTGAAATCAGCTCCAACCCTCCTCCCCTGAGAAAGGCAGCCTTTGGGTCATGAAGTAATCTTCCTGTAGGAAAAGTTTCCTCTTAAAATCACTTTGTGGGCTGAAGTGTGAAATACTTTCCTCTAATTGTGGATGTTCCTGTTGCCCATATAAAGCTAAATTTCTCCAAGCCAGCAGAGCTGGGGCCTCAATAATGCATTGTGGTGAGGAATTCCACCTGGTTGTGAGCTGAAGGGCTGAGCTCTAAAAGGCACCTCAGCCTTTGTAAGGCAAACAAGACTTGGCCTTTCCATGGACAACTGACTTTTATTATTGATTTCAATGGACATGAGCACAGTATTCAGACTGAGTGGAAATGCAGGTGGTTAGAGTTTCAAAAGTCAGTTTAAAATATGAAAGTGTTCAGACATCAAGTCATGGCATGGAACGTACTTCTTTGATATACCCTCCTATCAACCAACTTAGTCAAAAATGACAAGAACCACTCGTGCCCACAGTATGCTTAATCAAGGTCAGGCATTGCTGTGGCACACTGGAGGTGTCTTTGGCCTGGTACTTCCCTGAGACTTTCTTTTATGTTATTCAGAAACAGCTTTGAGGAACCAGCGCTGTCCCATCCTGGCATTATACCCAGTGTGAAAATCCCCATCCATGTGTTCCATTCCAGAGCCATTCCTAATGGTGCTGACATATTTGCTTAAAGTTTTAAGAGTGGTTTTATTAACTTATTCCGAGATGCACCAGTGTGGGGACCTCACCAGCTCTACAACTCCCTGGAAGGAGGGTGAGCCAGGCAGGGGTCGGGCTCTGCTCCAGGGTAAAAAGGGACAGGACAAATGAACACAGTCTTAAGCTGCACCAGGGCAGGTTCAGGCTGGACAGCAGGAGGAATTTATTCACAGATAGGGTGATGAGACACTGGAAGGGGCTGCCCAGGGAGGTGGTGGAGTCACTGTCCCTGGGGGTGTTTAAGGACAATCAGTGCCACGGCCTGCTCGACACTGTGGTGTTCAATCCTAGCTTGGACTCCACAATCCCAGAGGTCTTTTCCAACCTAATTGATTCCACAAAAACCACCCCCCAGCACTGGGCCTGAGCTCCGGCCTCGGCCCCTTCCCTGGGAGGCTTTATCCCCGCTCTTCCAGGGGGCATGCGACCTTCTGAGCTCCAAACCATGAACCCTTATGTATTTATAGTCACTTCTTGTGCTCCCTCTCACACGCTCGGGGGTCTCCTCTCCCCAGAGGTTCCTCTCCCCACACATCCATCTCTCTCCACATTCCCCTCTATCCCTACAGATTTCTCTCCCCACAGGTTTCTCTCCCCACATCCCCTCTCTCCCCACAGAACTCTCTCTCCCCACACATCTCCCTTCCCTCCCTACAGGTTTCTCTCCCACACAGACCACCCTCTATCCCCACATTCCCCTCTATCCCTACAGATCGCTCTCTCCCCACAGATTTCTCTCTCCCCATCCCCGCTCTCCCCACAGACCCCTCTCTCCCCACACATCCCTCTCTCTCCACAGACCCCTCCCTCTCTCCCCACACATCTCGCTTCTCTCCCTACAGGCTTCTCTCCCCACAGATAGCTCTCTCCCCACAGATAGCTCTCTNGCGGGGGAAGGAGCGGGGCCCTGCGGGACACGCGTGGGGCCCGCCCGGGTGGGTCTGGGGTTTTGGTGGGTTTGGTTTGTTAAGACGAGGGGTCGGTCTTGGCTGGAGTCAGGCCTGATCGAGCTGAGAGGAGAGAGCAAACCCGCACCGCTGGTAAAGGGGCGGGAGGGGATGTGAGGGCACACACACAGACACATAGACACACACAGACAAACACTCAGAGACAAACACAGACTGTGCACAGACACACAGAGACACAAACACACACACACATACACAAATACAGACTTTATGCACACACAGACTGCACACACACACACACACAGACACACAAAACACACAAACACACACAGAGACTACACACACACAAGCACAAACACACAGACTCACACAAACACACACAGACTCTTCACACACACACAAATACACAGACTCTGCACACACACTTACACACATAAACACACACACACATACACACACTCATACACACTTGCCCACCTGGGCCCTCCTCGCCCAGCCCTGACAGCTGCCTGACAACAGATGCTCAGCTTCGGTGATTTAGGAGGGCAGTTTTTTTTGTCTTCTGCGGGTTGTAAACTTAATAGAGGAAATATGGTCTTGTGGTTAAAAGCACAAGACTGGAAATCAAGTGATCTGTGCCCTGTTTCAGTTGTGGGGTTTCTGGTGTGACTTTAAGGTAATTGAATAGTATTTCACAGTAAAGTGAGGGGTGAAGGGAAGAACTGATTTAGCAGGAGTGTTGAATTTATTATTGAATAGGTTCAGTAATAGTTGTACCTTTTGGTGGAACCTGTAGGGATTTAGACATTCTACTCAATGAATCACTTGGGCTTACTGCTTCAACAAGCCCTCCAAGGAATAACTGTCAAAATTTGCATCAGCAAAGTTTAGTGTGTCATGGGAAATTAGATTGTCAGTGTGTGATGGTTTTACATGACATCTTGTGCTGGTTTTCATTCCTGTATTAATTTCAGGTTATTACCCTTCCATGCGTGGCTTTAAAATACTGAAAGCTGAAATGAGTATTCATTGCATGTGTCAGCCATGGAAGTTCAGCACAGAATATCCTCCTGGTGTTCTAAGGAATCACAGGATTTGATTGAAGAGGAGTAAAGAAAAGGGTGCGAACACTTGCAGTGATGTGTCTGTGCTCATCAAAAGCTGTAATGCTTTATGAAGTTGGCAGCTGGTGGTACTGGAAGTTAATAGAAGCAGCAAATAACTTAATTGAAGATGTTTCATAATTAGTGTGTTGTAACTTTTGAAAGTGCCCTGTCTCTGTTGGATTTAATGTCTTAATCCCTACCGTTTCATAGTGGTTTAGTCCTACCTCTGATATTAAAATTTTGTTCACTTGGCTTTGGAATTGCTGCTGAGTGGCTAATGCCACTTTTATCTGCACAACAAAACCCCAACAAACCGTGTGCTTGCTGGGGTGCCTGCCTTTGTCAAACGTTTTTCAGTTCACATGTAGGGGAAATACTTCTGAGGGAGGAATGTCCTTTTTTGCTCCTAAAGAGAACTTTCGCAGTGGAAGCCCAGATGGACAGTGGTGATGGGGCTGAGAAATGGGAAGGGAGGAAGAGAGGTTTCCTCTGCATTTCTTTCTCTTGATGACAAAAGCTCCCAACAACAGGGCGTGCTGCTGCTTACAGCTGTGGTGGGTGGGGCTTTTATTTTGAGGTTTAGAGTTTTAACCTCTGAGGGAACTTGAAGGAACTGTAACTGTGGACCCTGTGCTGTTTGGTATTTGTGATGAAGTCAGATTTTTGGTCTTACACCTGAAGTGGGAGGTCTGTGTAGAGTTTTGGGGATCATAGAATATTATTTGAGCTGGAAGAAGTTCTGTCTTCCAAGATGGAGTGCTCATGCTCAGTTAAGTGACCTGAGGTTTATTTGAATGTTCTTTGCAAATTATGTTGTGATTGTTAATATTTCAGGGGACACTTAATTTCAGAAAAATAACATATATTTGCTTTATAGTTGTCTTAAGCAAATGCCAAGAACTCTTTGGTTGCTGTTGGCTGAATTACATACCTGCAGAAATACTGCTGTGGCAATTCTGTGCAAGTCCCCATGTCTTCCTTTCCTGCCAATTAAGGCTTTGTTGTTTTTTTTTTGTTTGTTTGTTTGTTTTTTTAATTAAAGTACAAGTTTCCTCTAATGTCTCTGATAGATTTGCTGAAACTAATTTTAATCTGCTAATGTTTCTTTAAAGATCTTTACGTGATCTTTTTTAAATAGCAACAGGTAAGGAGTTCATGCCCAGAATGAAAAGATTTGTTCTTGCATGAGCTGAGAGCACTTTAGATATCTTCATGGCTAACGATAAACAGCTCATTAAAAGCAAGTTGAACAGTAATTTAAGACTTTTGCAGTTGCCATTAGTCACAGTGCAAGCTCCTGCACTGTTTTCTGGAAGCCTTTTTAGCCGTGTTCCTGTGACCACGTAGAGAAGTTTGGCTGGCACTGGAGCTCTTGTCCAGTGTGGGTTGGCAGGGGCAGGACGCTGCCTGCCAAGTCTGTATCCCCACTGACCTGCCACCAAGGCCCAGCCTGCCAGCACTGTCATCCCTGACAGAGGATCTTTGTCAGAGCCCCTGCTACTGATACACCAACTATGAAGTAGTGTCTCTGAATTCTGGGTCAGTGCATGTCACAAACTGACAAATTTAGAATACTTTGCCATTCATTCATTCAGTGCACGAGGGGAAAAAAAAAGCTCACTGAATTACTATTGTCAGTGTCCCTCCAATCCTGAAGCTTTTGTAAACTTGTCACAGTCTTAATGCAGTTCAGTTGGAGTGGAATGGTATACACACACACACACATCTTTATTTTTCTTCCTCTTTTAAAACTTTATGAGAGTGTTCCTTTTTTCAGGTTGTATTTTTGGTGCCAGCTCATATTATGTAGGATCTTAGTCTTTAATGAAGGTCTTGCACATGAACATCTAAATTTTTGGAAGGTTTTGTCCAGCATGTTAATTTTCTAGCATACTTTAGGGTTTGTGAAAAGTATGATATACCCTTTTTCCCCCCATTTTTTTCTCCAGATGTGGTACTGAGCTCATTCCTAATCACCTGAGCTATATAGCTTTTGTTTCCACTTCTTCCACGGATGTTGTATCACTTGGTGCTTGTACTTGGCCTCAGAGTTTCAGTGAGGTTTCTTGTAAGAGGGTGCTGGTTAAATACTTCTCAGCTGACAGAGCTAAATGCTTCAGGTTTTTGTTCTGTTATTTTTTTAAGCTGTGTTAGATGGTGTGCAGATGTGGAAATGAAAAAGGATTGTGTGAGAAAGCCCTGCCTGAAACTGTCAATGTATTGTTGTTTTGAGGGCAGTCACGGTTAGTAAAAGTTTTGAAGATACCAGACAGTTCTTTTCTGTTCTTGTTTATATGTATTGTTAGACAGACTATATTGCCTTACAAGGCATGTTTGAAGCAAAGAAATCTAGGGCTAGTATAAAAACACTTGTCATAGATTCTGGTCAACTGAATGTGCATTTAGATATGCAAGCCTAGTTCTGATGAACATACCACAAGTTCCTTTTTGATATAATTTATAAAATCTCCTTTCAGCTTTTACTTAGCCTTAAGGGGAGGAGGGGAAAAAAGAGTTTTATTATTGATCAACATCTTCATGGCTGAGATGTTGCAACTGAAGAAAAATCTTTCCTGTGGAGAGGCTGTGGCATGTAGGCTCTTCAAGTTATTAACCAAGTTTTTTAACCAAGGTGTAATCTTAGGATTTATTTTATCCTTCATGTGTGTGGAGAAACTTTCTTCTGTATTTGTTCTCAAGAAAAGGCTCTAACATGTGCCATTGCAGGGGACTGTGCTAGACTGCAGTGTGAGCTGGAGACTGGGGGAAAATGATAATAAAACCCAAGCACAATCCTGCACAGTTCCTGTCAGGAAATTTATAAGGAAAGAAGGATTTTAATAAAACCAGGTGAAATTGATGTGTGAGGTTGTAGTTTTAAAGAAAGTATTGATCAGTTTATATAGCATAATGTGCTGTAATATACTGCAGTGGAGTTTTTGAGCTCTCTATGAATATGTAGTATGTTAATATGTCTATGGAGTCAAAATACTTGAACATTTCTGAGTTTGATGGGGCAATAAAGTTAAGCACAAGAGCTGAGTGCAGAACAGTTTTAACTGCAGATCTGTAATAGTTCTAATGAACTCCCAGTTGTGTTACTGGTTATAAGTGGTGCTTTGTTTATGCTATGAAATTGAGTCTCAAAGCAGCTTCTAATCCTGAGCAGTGAAGTTCCTTATTTCAGATTGGGTATGATGCTACAGGAGGCTTCCTGAATTTGCAAACAAGTAGATGAAGCAGGAAAAGAACAGTGCTTGTACTTCTGCCACACGAGGTTGGGACTGGCAGTAGAAGGGATGAGAACCATGCAGTTATTGCCCATTTTCTTCCTGTTCTTGTGGAAACATCATTCATTGCCAGGCTGCTTGGAAGGATGGTTTGCTTGGTTAATGGGGTACTTCAAATTTAGATTTTGCAGGTGGGAAATTAGTTTGGAATCAATGGCAGAGCCTGTTATGTGAAAAGTGCATCTCATTAAAATAAATACACTGTGTTTGCTCTGCAGTGAGTCTTGCTCAGGCCCTTTAGCCAAAAGAAGGTTCCTCAATACAGAATCAAATAAATCTGCTAAACTTGCTAGTTGAATGTAATAAGCTGAGAAAATTTCACAAGAACTCAGTATTTGTGATGACAGATGAAAGGTGATATATTTCTCCTGTCTTCACAAATGAATTATAACTTACAAGTTCTGCTGTTGGCCAACTGTTTATATCTGGCTGGCTGGCTGAGGTATAAGAAGGGGGTTCAAACAATGGACCTGTTCACACAACTGGTTTCCTCTCATTTGCTGCAGTCATTAACAAGAGCTTTAAATGTATAAATAATGCATGCCCCAAAGTCTAATTTTGATACAGTGATTACTTCCTTTTATACTTGCCCATTAAAAGCCCCCTCATGCTACTCCATGCAATTCATTACACTCACTCTTTAAAGAGTGCTTGGAACTATTTTTTTTAATGTAATAGCATGTTTTTCAGTCAATGTTCTCTTGTAGCTCAGCTGAAAAGTTTTTTAATAAAAGAAGGTAATGCATAATGGCCCCTCTGCTTCTTAAGGAAATTTAAGAAAGCTTTTTTCCCCCTGAAAGTTGTTACCAGCTGTGTCTAGAGGTGCAGCAATATGAGTAATCTGTGCAACCCTGAATGAAAATGGGACTCTTTAAAGCGTTTGTTTCTGTACTCAAACCTTACAGTGATGCACTGTTGTACTGCAATCACAGCTCATAACAGGGGCTTTTAAAGCCTTGGAAGAAATTGATTGTAAATATAGATGATCTGGTGAGGCTGTTCCTAGCAGATGGCATCATTACTTAGAAACCTTTTGAAAATTAGATGCTGAAATTTGAGCAAATGCAAGTAAATGTTCTAAATGGGGGTTTTGCCTCTCATTCAGAAATTTAAAAACCCTACATGAATTGCAGCTTCTACATCAAAATGTTAGATTCCTACATAAATACCTGAACCTGCTGCTTCGTGGCCTTAAATAGCTCATGATTCACAAAGCTTTTTAATTCTACCTTGTTTTCTTAAGAAAAAAGCAAAAGCTGTAAAGCTTCAGTAGTTTTGCCTTCCAGATTGAACTTCTGAAAGGTGTGTAATGGGATAAATTCAGTGTCATTTGTACTTTTCAAAGTATTTTGTTGCAGGGTTTCTTTCTTGACCTTACTTTTCCTGAGCAGGTGAAAATATGCTTCAGTAGAAGACTCTTGAAAGCCTCATGGGTGGCCAGAATGGAGTTAAAGTAAATGTTATACCATTTTTAACTTCAGCAGTCTTGTTCTTCAGGGGGTATGGTATAAACATGTACATGGAAACTTCTTTTTGAAGAAGCTGAAACAGTTTTGATCAAACCTGTTATGATGCTTCTGGAATACATTTTGCTTTTCTTGATAGGCCCTCAGACAAATGTAAAGCTTTTAATTATGTTACTTACTCCAAGCAGATTATTTCTAAAATCATAGTTTATAGGACAGAGTCATTTACCAAAATTCCCTTGACACTTGCCCTACAAATACTAGTTACTGCAAAACATCATTTTAGTCGAACTGTTCCAACTTCCTTTGCTTTTAGTTAGCTTGTTTATTCCACGAGCATACTTGTGGGTAGATGATGTTGAAATTATATGCAGCCAATACAATTTCTGTCCTAGCTGATGCACTGCTTTTGGAATATTAAAAAATAAATACAATTACACATGAGCATAGAATAGAATCTGTAAACTTGCTTGGTTTCTATGGATGAGGCAGTGCAGCTGTAAGGGGATAAACCAGGGTGGCAGCAGCCAAGGGGCCTTTCCTAAAATCTCCTTTGAGCTCAGCTTAACTATAGGAATTTCCAGTTCATCTTCTGCCTTGATGGTGCTTGACATTCTTTGAAAGCATAGCTGAGAAACCAAAATAGACCTTTTGAATTGTGCTTTTTCTGCTCTGAGCTTCCAGGTGGGTCCATTTCCTTTTTCAGGGCTGTGAGCAATTGCTGTTATCTTGCAGCTCTGGAAGGTGTGCAAGGCGAGTTGCAACTGCAAACAGCTTTTACTTTTTAGTGCAGTAAACTTTTATCCTCAGTAAAAGAACAAATTCAGTCTGAGTTCTTGGCCAAGTTTATCTCTCTTTATGTATTTCCTGTTGCTTTGAAGGGTGCAAAGGTTCTCGTGTAATAGTTCCAGGGAACTAAATTAGAGTTAAAGTGCAGACATGTTGGTATTTCTGAAGAAATAAGGTGATATATAATTGTTTGAGAGTTATTTTCTTTTTGCAATACCTTCTTCTAAGGACTTACTGAAGTAGGTAGAGACTTCTATTCTCTTATTTTCTTTCTCCATTTTGTTTTTGTATGAGAGCTTAGGAAGAAATGTCTTCAAACAGTTTTTCTGGTTGTTTTGCTTTTCGTACTTTCCCTTTTCCCTGAAACAAGGTGAATAATCAAAGAGGTACCAATGGAATTAAGCTACTGTGTGAAATAAACAGATTTTTTCCTGTAAAGGGACACCAAGTGTCCTTGGGGTTGTTCCCTGCTTTCCTCACCTTCTAACTTCCTTGAAGAAAATCCAGGATGGTTCCATGTGGGACATAAGTGCCTTCCCTAGGGATATTTGCTGAATATTTGGTTTATGGTGTTTAGTAGATGTTTCTGTTACATAAAAGTATCTGTCCAGGTGTCTGAGTGAGCTTGTAAATGTGCCCAGACACTTAGAAAAGCCTTATCAGATGACTTTTAGTTAATCAAAGATGAGAGGAAGAAAGATCTTCTTGATTAAAGGTAGCAGTTTTAAGAGAACCAGCACAGAGGTACTTAAATGTTGCTTCCCACCACCACCTTTTTCTCTTATGTGCAGATTTGCTGTCTGGGGATGTGGTAGGTGCTCTAATTCACCGTGATTTATCAAAAGTCGAGAGACAATGTTGTTTGGCAGTCTCTGTAGCAGGAGAGGAAGCATCTTTTGTTATTGACATCCTTTCTCTTAGCTCTGCTCTTGCTTTTTGCCAGCTGCTCATTGTCTATACTTGCTTATTTAGTATTCACAAGGGATTTTACAAGTTCTTATCAGTTCGTTGCCACAGCACATCATTTCCTCTTGTCATCGGTACTCGGTAAATTGGTGGGGGGAGGATTTGCCAGAGAGCTGGGGAGTGGTAAAACACCATTCATGAGCTGCACTGGGGTGTTCTGCTCCTCTCCTCTCAGAGACACTTTGTAGTAAAGGTCACATTTCTAGTACTTCATCTGCCATGCCTTTTCCCCCCTCTTTTTTTCTGGGGAAAACAATTTTATTTTTTTTGCCAAAGGCTAAAAATATCCAGTGCTTCAAATATTCTTAAAAGATATAAGGAAGTGCAGCATAAAAATAGCTCCAGCTAGAAAAAAGAGACTGACCACCTTTCTGTGTGGCTGGGGAAGTGTTGGTTTGAGCTTTTTATGGGGTTTTTCTTTTGATTGTGTTTTGTTTTCTCTATCCACAGCTTCTTCCTAATTCATTTAATACTCTTTGAAAAACATTAGAGCTCAAGACAAAGCAGATACTGTAGGATTTTCTCCTTTTGGGAAATAAAGATCCATTTGAGAAGCTGAGTTACTTCCATGCAGGACTGGCCTTGGAACTGCTGGTTCCACGCTGCCTCTTCCCTTTTCCTTCAGAGCAAGTTTCCTCTTTTAGTGAGGCAGCATGACAGGGATACACTATTAGTTTTAAAACATATTCTTCATGCCCATCTTCTGAAGGGAAGCCATGGATTTAAGGAACATTATCAGGAATTATGCTGTCTCTATCATCCCTTGATGGCCCCTTTTCCCACTAATCAATAATGCAAGAATTGGGACTGTGATCTCTTTTTTGGGGTGAGCTCCTAGTACTTCTGGGTTTGTTCTGAAAGAAACTCAGGTGCAATGCTAGGGTTGAAACAGGGAGTCTTAAAATTTGCCTTTTTGTTTTACCACAGCCTTTACTTGTTTGCTAATTGCTCGTTAACTTATCTTTTTAACAGAACTAAATTGGAGGACTCAACTATCATTTTTGATGCAAAGACTTCATCACTGACATCTCTATGCTCATTTGTCAGCCTTCAAGAAATAGTACGGCTCATCAGTGGCAATAACTGCTTTGGGTATACACTGACCTTAATTTGGAAAGGGCAAATAAACAAAACCCCAACAGACAAAACCCACCAAACCTTTTGAAGACTTTGTGTCAAATGACGTCAATGGCCAGTTTGTTCTCCTTTACTAGCCCAGCCGTAAAGCGCCTGTTGGGCTGGAAACAAGGAGATGAAGAGGAAAAATGGGCAGAAAAAGCTGTTGACGCTTTGGTAAAAAAGCTGAAAAAGAAAAAGGGTGCTATGGAAGAACTGGAGAAAGCCTTGAGCAGTCCAGGACAGCCCAGCAAGTGTGTCACAATCCCGCGCTCTTTGGATGGACGGCTGCAGGTTTCCCACAGGAAGGGCCTTCCCCACGTGATTTACTGTCGTGTTTGGAGGTGGCCGGATCTCCAAAGCCATCACGAGCTGAAGCCATTGGATATTTGTGAATTTCCTTTTGGATCTAAACAGAAGGAAGTCTGCATCAATCCATACCACTACAAGAGGGTGGAGAGCCCAGGTATGGTTGAAAATTACTGTCTTAAAAACTGCCCAAAATCTTCAGTGACCACTTACTGTTGACTCCCTCCTCTAGTCCTGGATAACTGATCAAAATTGGTGTATGGGGCAGTTTGGGAGAGGAAGTTCAAAGTGTGCATTACTGGTGGGGTTTTGGGGAGGTGTGTTGTCCATTCTGTACTAGCTGTTTGCTTTGTGATTGCATTTTCCCCCAAGATCTCTTCAGCCTGCTACCCTTAATGTTAGTAGCAAAGTCCTCATTTGTAATAAAATAGAAAGCAGTGATAAAAAGGCTTCAGTTTTTGTGAGAAACTTGTTTAAAAACCTCAGTCCTCACAAGGAGGTTGGTGATGTTATGTAGGGGCTTACTATTTAATTAGTGACATGAATTGAGGAGTTAAAAAAAGCAATAAAAGCCTAGGGTGGTGATGTTCCCCACTTGAATTCCAGTTAGCAAAGAGCAGAGATGAACAGAACCAAGAGTGGTGGTCAAAGCAAGGTTTGTACCAAGTTTGTGTCAGGTAACAAGCCTGCTGTATAGATTTTGTTTGTCTTCAGTGAAAAGGACAATATGTAACTATATAGTTTGACTGTAGAAATATAGACTGTGTTTCCATTTTCACTGATTTGCTGACACACACAGGGAGTACTTCAATATGTGCCATGTGTAGACTGGTTTGCTTTGGTGGTTTCTTGTTTTTAAAAAGAAGGTCATCTACCAGTTGCATGAGATATATGTCTGTTTTTCTGGTTTTTTTGCAAGAGTGAAGTTTGTCTTTCATGAAGCATAATGTAAAAAAATAAAGGAGAGAGGATAGGGTAAAGTCATGTCAGGTTAATTACCTGCTCCTCTTTGCACCACAGCTAGCATTGAAATTACCACCATGAGCAGAACAACATAATTTTTCTCTTTCCTTCTCTCCCAGTTTTTAATCTAAACTGCCCTGTTTTTCCTTTGGCTCTTTTTCAGTCCTACCTCCAGTGTTAGTGCCTCGACACAGTGAATTCAACCCCCAGCACAGCCTCCTCGTTCAGTTCCGCAACCTCAGCCACAACGAGCCCCACATGCCGCACAACGCCACGTTCCCCGACTCCTTCCAGCAGCCCAACAGCACCCCCTTCTCCATCTCCCCCAACAGCCCCTACCCCCCCTCTCCAGCCAGCAGCACTTACCCCAGCTCCCCAGCCAGCTCGGGGCCAGCCAGTCCCTTTCAGCTACCAGGTAAGTCCAGCCTCAATGGCACTTTCATAAAAATAATCCAAATGGCACATGCTGTTGTGACTGATTACCTCAGGAATCTGTGATATTTGCAATAAATTGCTCCTTTCCTTTTCATTTTGAGAGGTTTTCTTTCTAGTTTTGTCACTGGTCAGGGATAATTGTTATAGTTTTATTTTTCCAATGTTCTCCGTTGTGGATGTAATAGTGGTGAGGTATTTTGCACAGCTTCAGTGTAGAATAACTGATACATGCTTTAAAATAGTATCTAGCAGTGAAATGAAAGCAGATCTAAGAGGCTGAGCAAGATGTTTATTGATGTCTTTCTCAGAATAAAGACATCTGGTGTTTAACTGGAAAAAAGTGGCAAATTTTGGTGGAGACAGATTGGATTAAACTGATCAACTTATCTGAGTAAAAACAGAGAAAAAACAATTCATCAGGGCTAAGAAAAGAAGTCTTATTGATTCTCTCTGGTCACTGGTGTAGTTCATAAAGCCAAGAAGTTAATAGAATAATGATTTTATTTTTCCAATAGTCCATTGGCCTCTTCTTTGTTCTTTCTGGTGCAGTTCCCCAAAAAGTGTCCCAGTCAGTGGGGATCTCCTGGCTGAGTACTGGGATCACTGGGTGGGGGATGCATTAATGGGGCACAATAGTGTGTTGGTACAGAGGGCTGTAGAAGAATACAGAGATCCACACTTTTATAATGAGCTCAGCCTACAGGAGCAGCAAAAAAAACCCAAAAAACTGCTCTAGGCCTTTGTTATGCTACAGCAAATAATTTCTTGTATTACTTCATTTTCGAACATGGAGAAAAAGGGTAGACAAGAAAGCTAATGCTTGTGTGGCAAAAAATGGGAACCATAGTCATCTTGCCCAGCTGCAGGAGTGCAGTTACTAAACTGAAAAACAAAGTCAAAAAGAAAAAAGCACATTTTTTATGAAAATACCCAATCTTCTTGTTAGTCCCACAGGTAAAACTGCAGCTATTGAAGGAGTTTACTGTAAAGACAGCTGGCTGTTTTCAGCTCACTTTGAAAATGGGTCCAAATTTTTTAACATCTCTGGTTCAAGAGGATTTTTGTGTGTTTGCAGCTGTACAATGAATAAATAAATAGTCTAAATTGTTGAGGTTTATTCTTATTTTCTCACATTTGCAGCTGATACTCCACCTCCTGCCTATATGCCCCCTGATGATCAAATGGGACAGGATAATTCCCAGTCTATGGACACAAGCAATACAATGATCCCTCAAATCATGCCAAATATATCCACCAGAGGTAAGTTGGGTAGTCTGGTGTAAAATTACTTAGTTTGGCTTCTTGCAGTTCATGACCAAACTGAATGAATAACTTGAAATGGGCCAGTAAATCTTGCTGAGAACTGGAGGCAGTTCTCCAGGGCAAACTGGGGCTGTGGCACAGAAAATTGAGAAATAAAACTTGCCTTGCTTATTTTCACCCCTTGTTTTTAAAGCCTCAGGTGCGTAGTGTGACTTTCAGGCAAGTTGAGCTCTTTTTTCATTTCTTTTCTTCTACCTTTGACTGTTGCTGGAATTATATGCACAAAGGCTCTGAAAATTTGAGTCCCAACATACCAATTATAACAGATTTTTTAAAAGTGGGCAGGAGAATCTTGTTTCACCTGCGATCACAATCTTTTTATGTGTGTGGAGGGTTTTTTTTTTGTTTAGTTTCAGGCTTAAAATTGGAAAATAATTGTGAAATCAACAGATTAGCTAAAATGCATTAAGATCTTAATCAGGATACTCTTTTCCTATCATAAATGTCAACTAGACCTTCACTTACCTGTTGGTGTTTTGGAAGGTCTCCTTTCCAGTCTTAGATTTAATACTTTACCACTTATGTAAACTTATTTCTCTGTGCTTCTCCTCAGATGTTCAGCCCGTTGCCTATGAAGAACCCAAGCACTGGTGTTCCATTGTGTATTATGAGTTGAATAATCGTGTTGGGGAGGCTTTCCATGCATCTTCCACCAGTGTCTTAGTAGATGGGTTTACAGATCCCTCCAACAACAAGAACAGGTTCTGCTTGGGCTTGCTCTCCAATGTCAATCGCAACTCGACCATTGAGAACACTCGGCGGCACATTGGGAAAGGTAAAGCTGAGTTTGGGAACTCAGGATCAAGAAACCAAGTGCTGGGTTTTATTTCAGGGATTATTCTGAGATGAGAATCCTAGAGGGAATCTGAGATCTGATACATTATCTACCTCTGCAGAATCAGAAGACAACTTCTTTAGGCGTGATTTAATTCTAATTAGCCAGGAATTGCATGCATTTTCCTTTGGCTCTAACTTAGACTAAATATTAACCCTTTCTTACCAAACTAAGTTGTCATAGGCCTTGTTTGTTAGGGTAAATGATAATCTGTATGTAGAGCTCTGTGTTTCAGCACCAAGAAACACTGCAGGACTCCTGATATTCTCCATTCTATCTCCTCCTTAAATCAAATTCTTCATACCACTGTACAGTATATCAAAGATTTTTTGATTTTGTTGTTGCAAGGTATTACCTGGTGTCTGTGTTCAAATATCTCGGTGAGTTGGCAGCAGGACTTTGAAGTGCTAATGCAATCCTGCAAGGGCTCATTTGTCTGAGTGAATCCATGGGGTGTGTATGTGTGTGGGAGGGATTCCTGGAGACAGCAGGTTTTGCAAGATCTTCTAGTTTTCCTGTACTCTTGGGCTGATAGCACATGGAGATGCACAGTTTTCATCTTTGATGGAATGTGCTTGGATTATCTTAGATTGTAGCACTCCTTTTCTGAATATCTTCCTTTTTTCATGACTAAGGCAGTCCTGAGAAGAAAACCCTGTTTGTGTTGCATGTACTTAGAGGCTTCTTTACCATCTAAGATTATTTGGTAGAGTTGGTCTTGAGTTTTGCTTGATGAAAATTCATCCTGTCCCTTAGCAGTCTTTTAATTAGCAACTACTATAAAGATGGCAAAATTCTGCAGATAATTTGAAGACTACAAATTCTATTAATACCTCTTGGAAACTTGGCTCTGCAATACAGTTATCCCAGAAAATTTATAAATAAAATAATGTTATTAAGGGCAACAACCGATTTCTGGGGCGTGGGTGGTTTGTCAGGTTGTTTTGTTTTGGCTCACCCCTTTCAGTGGTATTGGCAGAGAAATCTTGTGCATCTGCCCAAGGTCAGGAGTGTAACCAGGATCCATCAGCATGTTGTAGAATAGTGTTGGTTGCAATGAGCTTTAAAATGTCTGCATCTCTAATAGGAATTATTGAACTGAAACTTTGCTTTATGGTAACTGTTCTGACAACAGTTAAGATCGTTTGGGGATAAAATACTATTTATTTATGGCTGTTGTTTGAAAGGTCTTGGGTTTTTACCTCCTTAAAACCCCCTAGGCCTGTTTGCTAAGGTGTTTTACTGTAGTTAGCAAGTGGGGGTCCTTGTCTTTCTAAATAAATGTGGTTGTGTTGTGCAAATGCATTCCTGCCCACCCTGGATTTTCTGACAGCTGCCTGTAGTGGTTGAAGCCAATGGTTCCTCTGTGTAACCTCCCTCCTACCTTAGTCCCAAGTGGATCCAGCAATGGTCACAACAGTTGCTGCTGTCTGAAAGATTAACTTGCATCTGCTGACTTGCTGCAGCCTCAGCTGGCAAACCATGGGATAGTCCACAGTGGATTCTCAGGGTACTGCAGGGAAGGCTTGGTCTGAACTGTATCCCAGCCATCTCATGCTGCTGTGCGGGAAAGGAAGGAGAGTATCTCCACTGAAGGAGCAACAAGAGTCTGTGTTTGGCCCCTGAAAGGCTCAGCAGCTTTTATATACTAATTTTCAGTCAGTAATAGTGGTGTATAGGCTTCAAAATGTGAAAGGAAACACTGTGCATAGCTGAACCCAGAGATGTGATAAATCTAGGGGCTTTGGTGATTTTAAGGTTTGTAAAGACTGATGGTAAATAAGATAAGAAACTATTTGGACTTGCCTCTTCTTTGGCTTCATAAAGTGCCCTGAAAATCAGAGCAGACTATGGATGTACTGTCTCATTCATGTCTGTCACTGACCCTTCTCCCAGGACACACTTATTGCTGTTGGAATTGCCATAGGCAGAAGCTACCAGTTGTATAAAGCTGGAGTTTTAGTACCCACATAAATTCTCCAGAAAAATAGCTTGAAATCCCAGTTGAAAGAAATGTGGCAGTAGTTCTTTCATTCTGTTCTGTGATCAGAGAAGGACATCTAGTGGCTGGTGTATCATGAGCCTGCTGTGTTGTGAAATGGGAAAACATGTTATGGTTTGAGCAAAAGAGCTTTTCTGAAAAGCTCAGGCAGAAAGTTTACTTTGGTTTTACTACAACAATCTGTAAATCAGACAACAAAGTAATTTGACATGTTCTTATCTTTGTTTTCAAGGAGTTCATCTCTACTATGTTGGTGGAGAAGTCTATGCTGAGTGTTTAAGTGACAGCAGCATATTTGTACAGAGCAGGAACTGCAACTACCACCATGGCTTTCATCCAACAACTGTGTGCAAGATTCCCAGTGGATGCAGTCTGAAAATCTTTAACAATCAGGAGTTTGCTCAGCTTTTAGCTCAGTCTGTCAACCATGGGTTTGAAGCAGTCTATGAGCTCACCAAAATGTGCACCATTCGGATGAGTTTTGTAAAGGTAAATGATTTTGAAGGCATTTGAGTTTATTGTGGGTTGGGGTATTGAGCAGTAATTCCATTAGCACTGTGGCAAAGCTATTCTGAGCTGATGTGGTTCTTTTCAATGGTAAGGAGATTGAAAATGTTTAATTTGGAGAGAGGGAAATCAGTGCAAGAAGGGAAGAGAGCAGATTGCTATACTGAATGTTGGCTATGTATTTAATTACTTCAGTATTCAGGACGGGGATTTAATCACTGTGGTTGCTGTAATTTTGTTAGAGGAGATTTGAGCTCCTGCTGTAAATTTCAAGGAACAAAGTGAATAACAAATCCTTTAAAGTGAGTAGAAAGGAGCATAATTGATTTCAAGAAATACTCAAGTCCTTCCAATTGATTAATATTATTTTTTAAAGAATGGCTATGGAAGAGAGATACACTTTGAATTTATGAAGTCAAGCTGTGCTGTTCTCTCCCAGGACTTTTCCCAGCATTGTTTAATGACGATGCTGTCCATCTCAGATTGGAAACCTTCCAGGGTTTTTCTGCATCTTGTCCAAAAGATGCCTTGTTGGTTTTGTCAATTATGATAAACACTGCTCAGTTTGAGAGTGTGGAGGATGAGGTTGGAGCAGAAGAAAGCTGTGGCCACAGGCAGGAGCCCTGCTGGAGTGAGCAGTGAGCTCCTTGGGAGCTGGTGTGGTCACTCCAGGTCTGCACCAGGCAAGACTCCCTTCAGGCCTCCAGGTGCAGCTTCCCTCCTGCTCCTTCCCAGCCTCACGTTTGTCCCTTTAGATAAGAAGTGTTGCTAGATGGTGAATTACCCTCAGATAAGTAGCTTAGATCATGATTTGCTGCTTCTTGGCAGGAGTTATTGAGAAAGACAAGAATGTGCTGCAGCTGATGCTGTTTTGTTCACTCTTGCAGGGCTGGGGGGCCGAGTATCACCGACAGGACGTCACGAGCACCCCGTGCTGGATAGAAATCCATCTTCATGGGCCCCTCCAGTGGCTGGATAAAGTACTCACACAAATGGGTTCTCCTCTTAATCCCATCTCATCTGTCTCATAGTGCTGACAGTCTATCTCCAGCCTTCTTTTTAGTGAACTGATTCTAATTCTAGAGAAACTTCCAGTGGATACTGTGAGCTATATGGAGAATGGATCTTATGGTTTAATTTTTTTTTAAATCCCTTTGTGACCAATTCCATTGTGTATAGCTAATCAGTTTTACATTTCAAATTGTTCTTGATGCTTAAGTGACAGTTGAGCCCTAAGGGAAAAAATAGTCTATTGAAAAAATTCAGAACACTTTTCCCCTCCTTCCCCTAGAACTTAAACAGACATATGTCTTAACTGGAAATCCTTTTTGTCCTGTAGGGACAAGAATTACGAAGACTGACTTCAGCAAATAAATACATATCATAGTTTGGGATTTTTTTTTAATGTTTATGAAACTGTTTGAACATGTGCAGCTCCAGCTTGCAAGCTGTATTTTTAGCATAGTGGTTTAACATCTTAAGATTGACATCTGTCATAAGCAAAATTAGACTTTATTATGGCTCATATGCCTCAGATTGAACAATGTGATTTTTTTTTAAGTGTACACATGAAATATACTTTTTACAAATACTGGAGTGGTGTAAAAACACTTGTATTTTCTATTGGAAAATGCTGTCATAAACACACTGTATATTAATGCAGAATAGCAGTTCTTAGCCTTTTCCCACTTGGGTTTTGTAATATCTCTTTTAACCACCATTTAAAATAGTAATTGATACCAGGTAAACATCTTGCACGTTTCTGGAGTAGTAATTCTTGTTTTGCTTTGATTTACACTCATGCCGTTTGGATTTGGTTGCCAAGGCTATTTCTTTTTAGGTACCCTTCTTTATTTTAACATAAACACTACTATTTGTAAATGGCAGTGCTTACTACTTTTTGGAAGGAATAAGTTTTTTGTTTTCTTTTTGGTGTTCTAGCTGTTTATTTTACCTGTCTGGAATTGATCTGTGTAGGCCTTTTTAATCTCTCAGTAGACATTACTCAGTATTAGTGATTACACTGTATTTTAATTCACTTTCAGTATGAGTTTGTCTCTCTTTGAAGACTATGAGTGGCTTAGCAAATGAGTAACTGAATGCAGAAGCTTCTACTTCCAGATCATTTAATTTCATACAGACCTGTTGGCAATGACCAAAAGTAATCCCCTCTTTGTAGGCTGCATGAAAGGTGGTCTCAGTCCTGGCCCTGGTGGCAGGTGACTGGTAACTGTAGTTGGCAGCTTGGTGGGATTGAAGGACTGTGTTAAGAAGATGGTGAAATTTCACACATGGAAGGAATCAGAGAATGTTAAAGGTTTGGAATGCACCTCAGAGATCATCTAGTGCCAACCCCAGGGACACCTCCCTCTAGAACAGGTTGTTCAAGGCCTTACCCAGCCTGGCTTTGAACACTGGGGCATCCACAGCCTCCCTGAGCAGCCTGGTCCAGTGTCTCCCTCCTCTCACAGTGAAAGCTTTCTGCCTGGTATCTAAGCTAAACTTTCCCTTTCAATTTGTGCCCATTACTCCTTGTCCTCTCGCCCATTCCCTGGTTGGTGGCCCCTTCACGTGCTGGAAGGTGCTGCTGGGAGGTCTCCACACAACCTTCTCTTCCCCAGGCTGAACAGCCCCAGCTTCCTCAGCCTGTCTCCAGAGGGGAGGTGCTGCAGTCCTCTTACCCTGTCCTTACACTGGGGACACCAGAGCTGTACCCAGTGCTCCAGGTGGGGTCTCACAAGAGCAGAGTGGAGGGGGAGAATCCCCTCCCTTGACCTGCTGGCCACGTTCCTTTTGAAGCAGCCCAGGATCCCCTGGGCTTTCTGGGCTGTGAGCCCACACTGGCAGCTCATGGTGAGTTTTCATCAACCCTCAGCCCTAAGTCCTTGTCCCAGGGCTGCTCCCAGTCCCTTCTCCCCCCAAGCTGGGAGTGTGTCTGGATTGCCCTGAGCCAGGTGTAGGGCATTACACTTTGGTGAACTTCATGAGGTTTGCATCAGTGAGCTTTGGTAGAGAATTTAAACACTGTACTAAACACTAAAAGAAGTCAGTTAAATAACTTCTGCATATTTCCCCCCTTTCTATAATAAAAAAGGAGGCTGAAAGAAATACTCTAAGAGAATTAGAAGTGAATTATATACAAAATCTCTTTGCATGCAGAAAAAACCTCTTGTATTTTTGAACTTCTCACCTTCCTTTTTCTCTTTCCTGAATACCTCTTCAGCAAAGGGTTCAGTGTTTGGAGGAGAGGCTGAAAACTCTAATATGCAAATAGTTATTGGAAGATGTGTTGCAGTTAATTGCTGCAACACTGAGACATTGATTGCTTACACAAGTTCTTGTGTCTTCTGTTGAATGACAGTTTCTGCTCAAATGTGGAAATCGTGCATCGAATGGTACCTAAGTAACAAATGATCTTAAAGGATTAAAATTGTTTACGTGTCAGTAAAATACTTCTTATCAAATGCCTTAAAGGAATAAACTGTAACACTTCTGCAGAACCCTAATGTTCTCTTGTACAGGAATTTCTGCATTACTTGGTGTTTTGATTTTTTTGTGTTTTGGGGTTTTTATAAACAGTTTCTCAAGTGCATTTAAAAACAGACAAATGCATCTTCAGGAGAAGGGGGAGTAACATTTGCCACTTACCTTTGGGGTCTTCTCTTTCATTCTTTGGAGCTGCAACCCACAGACAGTTCTTTTGATGGAATGAGATGCCAAGTCAGTTGGCCACAGGATCCAGCTTCTGTTTTCTTCTCCTCGGGGCCTGACTTTTGTCAAGTAGCTGAATATGTATATTTGACACTACAGAATATTATTTTTCTTGACTAGCTTTTGTAATAAATGACATGGCACGTCGAATTAAGGAAAGATTGCAATTGTAGGTACAAGATTTTACTTTATCCAAAATGTTTTTCACCTGGCTTCATCTCTTCGTTTGTGTGCTTATATGTGGCCAATGGAATGACTCAAGAATGGGTGCTGAAGTGGGTGTTTGTGAGCCAGAGCTGGTGCTTAGTGCCAGCATTGTGGTTAGGTTGGCTACCCATGCACTGAACCATAATTTCTGCAATAATACCCAGTTAACCCACTTCTGATGCTGTCATTAAGTACTAAAGTGCTCTGGCATTTTTCTGCTTGTGTACATGTTCTGGAACTGTAATAGCTGCAGTGCTGGGATATACTTATGACTGCTGGTTTGGCAGGGCAGGGGCAGGAGCAAGCCCAGGAAGATTTGTCTGCGTTCTCCTTCTCTGGTCCTTTTAAGCAGGGCTTTTTGGGAGCTTTCTAGTTACTAAATTTTGTGTGCTGCTGGTTCATGATGTTCCTAATCCTGTTTAGTTCATCTGTGCTGCTGATGCAAAATGAGAGAGCAGTGCATGGATGGATTGGATGGAGAGCTGTTTGACCCTGATGATGTGTCAAGGATAGGGAGAGCAGGGAGTGCTGCTCCTGCTGCAGCATCCTGTGCATAAATCCCTTCTTCATCCACATGGAGGGATGGAGAAATTGCATCAGCCAGGGGTGGCTTTTGTAGTGTGGTTTTTAATTTCTGGGCATCTCCTTTGCACCAACCACAGCATTGACTGATAGCTTGGGCAATACCAGAGAGCCTGGAACAGGCTTCTTCCTGGGCTTGCTTTTGGATTCCCTGGGATAAGATAGCTTGGATATTGCTCCTTGCTTGGGCACCTCAGCCTTGCTGGCAGTCACTGAGTGCCTTGTGCTTTACATTGAGTTCACTGCAAGAGTCATGAAGTAGTTGGACATGAAGGGCTGACACTGGGTTATCCATAATTAAGGATTATCAGGTTATAGTATCTCTAGGACCAAAATACTCCTTTCTAGTGTGACTGACCAATGAAAGACAAATGTAACACAACAGCCCAGTAGGCAAAAGAATGATGGAACAGCCCAGGTGTTACAAGTTGGGATGGAGTTTTTTAAAGTATTGGAATTCTTTCAGTTTTTGCTTGAAGCAATGATTTTTTTTCCCCCCTACAGTATTAAAATGTGAAAGTTGTCAATTCTTGGGTGTAAGATTAACTTGGATTCTTGCAGTGTAACTCGAAAGGACTCTCTCCTTAGTCTGAAAGAATAATTTCTTCAGGATATATTTTTACTTGCTCAAAGTATTGCTAGCGATGGTTTCTAGAAAAACAAACAAACAAAAAACCAAAAGCCAAAACATTTTCTAAGTGTTTTGCTTCAAACAACAAACGTGTCAGTAACTTTTTTTGTCGTCGTGAAGTTTCTGTTTAGGAAGGTTTCCCATTCTGAATTCAACTCAATAGACCAAACCATCAGACTACAACAATATGTTGCTTTCTTGTGCTGCTCCATAAACCTGCTTCTGTGTTTGTTGCAAGCATAACCTTTATGCTTTTGTTTACATGGTAGGAAACACAGTTCTAGCAATGAGGTTTGGTTTTTTTTTCATTTAACTCTAAACATCTTTTTATTTTGTTAATTTTAAAATTATTAGGTTTTGCTATGTTATGTTTTTAAAGATATTTTTTTTGCATACTGCTGCTCATATTTCAATAAACAAAACAAAAAAACCCACAGATTTTTCTGATCTCCTTTATCTGCAACTCAGAGTGTCTCAAGAATTTAACAAGGGTTAATTTATCATTTATAACTCCTGCTGCTGGTGCCTCTCCATGTGAATATTCCTGCTCATACAAAGGTGATCTTGATATTTTAAAACCACTTTGTCTTTTGGAGGTATTTGGTGATGCAAAAGCTGCTGTGCTCTTGAACACAGAGACCAAATTATTTCCTTACCGTATTGAAGAGATCTTTTTTTCTTGTAGAATGCAGCCAGCCCAAATGGCATCAATGTTAGTGTTTATAAAAATATTCAAACTGGTAGTGCAAAACAATGTTTATCTGTGAAATTCAGTAATCTGATGACAGTGTTGGGGGTGGTTGGGGTTTTTTTTTCACCATTTTGGGCAACCATAACATTTTAAACAACTGGCATCGTGTCTGAAGGTGTCAAGCTTTGAACTGCTGAGCAGTAACCTCTCACTGAAGTGAAGGCTGTGCTGACATCTCTGGAAACTCAAGTGCTGCTGCAAGAAAATGTACATTTAGGAGAAGTTTAGTGAGCTCTATATTAGCTTATTTTTCAAGATTGATGAGGGGGAGAAAACATCTCCCTTGTTTACTGAGATAATGCAGGAATAGAGGTTGAAAAGTAATTAGTGGTGTGCATATATTAAATCTCCTTTTTTCTGGCAGGGTGAGTGCAAAAACACTGAATCCCAATTCCACAGTGACAAATGATTTGTTTAGTACAGAACTGAAATGGAAGTGTTATTACAACTTCATCTGCTCTGGGCTTCCTGATTTAATTTGGCCACCTGCAGTAATGCTCTGAAATTCTCTCATTTTCTCAATAATAAGAGCTTTTTTCCTCTGAATATGGGGTTCCAGTCACTCAGGTAATAATTTATTTTTTTTATTTCTCTCTTGATATTGCTTTATATCAGTATCCCCTGCACTTCTTTGATGGCTTTGCTTCCAAAACAATGATTGCCATGTAGAGCCCCCCCCCCAAGATTTACTGGGATACAGACTAATTTGTGAGCAGGATCTCAGATTTTGCAGTGGCTTGTGGGCTTTCCAAAAACTTCATATGGGCTTTTACCAACAGTTTTCTATGTAAGTAAAAAGCAAGCAAACAAAATACCTTGGTTATTAACAATTTTAAATCATTATTTTTTAGAACTGGAATAGTTTTTTGTTAATCCTACTGGTCTTTCTGGGGAATTCAGAGGTGTAGTAATGACTGTGAGTAGCCAAAGTCACCTCTGGAATTCTTCATTCATGAGGTTTTTTGCAGAAGGAAAAAAGAGGGTTTTTTCAGAAGGAGAAAAGCTTTGGGTGAAACAATCCCCTTCCTCACCCTGTCCAACCTCCATTGTTAGATGAGTCAGAGGCTACTTCTGTTCCTGCTACCTAAAGCCCAAATATCTCACTGGCATCGAAGATAATTAAACATGGAGTGTCCTGTGCCCTGTGCCGAGAGACATCCTTTCTTGTCCTGGAATGCTTCTTTCCCTGACCTCCCAAGAAATCCTACTCCCCTGGGAAAACAGTTGCACAGAAGTCAAGAAAATTTGGGAAATTACTTTTAGTAAAGATGCTGTGGTCAGAGCTCCTGGGGATTGGACAGTCAATCAGTGATTGAACACTAAATCAGCCTTTTTCTAAATGGTTTTTCTGGGCTATGCTCTTGGTATGTAAATCCAGCTTCCATTTAACATTCCAAATTCAGCCTTTTGGCCTGTATGATTTAGAGCTTGTGTTTCAGGCACTGCCAGCATTAAAAAA
>WBMV01005264.1:0-53884 GCA_013396655.1 Campylorhamphus procurvoides | reverse complement strand
CATAAATTTCTGGTACAAATAATGCCTTAATTTTGGCTGCTTTCACTCAAACCTTTATTTGTTCTTAATATCTTTAACTACCCCATTTCTCTACAATGGTTGCTTTCCGCCAGTCCCATCAAGATCAGACAGAGACCACACAGGGTCCCCACTGTGATATCATTCCAGCCAGCGTCCCCAGGGGCAGATTTGGGCCAAAGAGACCCCAGGTATTTCCATGGGGGGAAGCTCAGTCTCCTGGATCCCACCTCACTGAACACACAATGCCAGCAGCATTTATCCTTCCACAAGCCAACAGTTCCCACCTATGGATGTCTGTCTGCTTTCAACATTCTGCCCTCCTTTAAAGATTTACTCCGAGTATTACTGGAGGTAACTGGGCCATGTAAGTCACTTCTGGAATTACAGAGGGAGCTCAGGAGGGCTCCAGTGCAAACTCCAGGGGCCAATTTTAAACTGTAGAGCCACTCTCCTCTCCTGTAGTGCTGACAAACCAGTTGCCTTGGCAGGTTTGATCACAGCTTTCTAAGGTCTCAGGAAACACCCTCACTTCAAAATGCAGCCACTGAGTTATTTATTGCTGTCTTATTTTTAACCATATGCAAAACAGAGACATGCCGGAGATCCAAGAGTCTCTTNCTCCACTGTGCATGACAGCAGATAATTAGAGCCACAGGGCAAGAAACAAAATCTTTGTTTATTATGCAAAACCACACCCAGGGGACGAGTGATTCGTGCCATCATTAGGATTTTCAATGTTGCTCCGGCAGATGTTTCGNACCTGATGGACACAGGTCTAAAAGGACAGCTTGGAAACGCCCTGGAATTCCCAAAATCACTGTTAGGGTTCAGTGTCTGCCACTCAGAGCCATGGGGTGGTCACTTCCCTTGACACCCTGCAGAGCAGCAGCCTGCATTGGGATCACTGAGTTGGCATCACTGGGGTTTGGTATTGTTATTGCAACCAGCACAAACTTGTGACAAGTTATTTAATGACATTGGAGGGGAAAAAAGGAAAATGAAATAAATTTTTAAAATAAAGAATAAAAATAAAATTAGCAATATAAAGTAAANAAAATGTGCAGAGTTACATTTGGCCATTGCTCCTGGGCTGCACTACTTTCTCTAAGGTACACAGAACTGCTGTACTGGACCTCTGTAGCACCATAAATTTCTGGTACAAATAATTCCTTAATTTCAGCTGCCAGAGATCCAAGAGTCTCTTCTTTCCATATCAGAAAGCAAGATCAGGATACAGAAAGCACCTAAATTAGCAGCATGCCAAGGGGAAAGAACTGGGCAAGGCATGGCAGGGAGCTGGGGGGACACTGGCAGGAAACCAGTGAGCAGCTCTCCCAAGAACCTGATGGACACAGGTCTAAAAAGACAGCTCGGAAACGCAGCTTTCCCCCTTCTCACAGGGAGAGCTTTGCCAAAATGCAGTTAAATCATTACCCCCTCTTCTTCTCACCACTTTCTCCCACTCTGCTATTACCACAGCATTCCTCGTGTCTTTAGGTGGCATCGGTGACACCCAGACACCCCAGGGCAATTGATCCCCCACCTTGGTCTAAGCAGTTACCAGCCCATCCCCANAAAAAAGGAAAATGAAATAAATTTTTAAAATAAAGAATAAAAATAAAATTAGCAATATAAAGTAAAATAAAAATAATGAAACCTAAATAAATTAAAATAAAATAAAAATAATATTAAAAATAAAAAAATAATAAAATGAAATAGAAATAAACAAAATTAAAACCAATTAAAATAATAAAATCTAAAAGTTAGAAAATAAAAAATAGAAAATTTAAGAAATAAAATTAATAAATAAATGGAATGCTGCCCATTCTTTGCAATGTGCTTCGGCTACACAGCGAGCAGGAGGTCACCTCCCTCTATTTACTGATGGCACTCACCAAGCCTGGCTCAGATGGACTCCCTGGGCATGAGGCACCAGGACCAGCTCAGTGCCCTGAGCACCACAAGGGGCCAGCCCACCCTGCCTGGAGGAGTCAGACACTGCTGCGTGGGTAAAACAGCAGCTTTCCCCCTTCTCACAGGGAGAGCTTTGACAAAACACACATTAAATCATTACCCCCTCTTCTTCTCACCACTTGCTCCCACTCTGCTATTAGCACAGCATTCCTCATGTCTTTCTGTGGCATCAGTGACACCGAGACACCCCGGGGCAATTGATCCCAGTGAAAAAGATTCCAGTGAAGATGGGATACCCCATCTTGGTCTAAGCAGTTACCAGCCCATCCCCAAAACCCTCCCAGCAGCAGGGAGGACAGCGGAGGAACAGGACAGATTCCCTTTTCTTTCGTGTTAGCTTTCCCCTTTTTCAAAATCCACAATTACCCAGCCTGATTCTTTTAAAACTTTTGTCAGAATCCCTTCCCTTTCAGAAAGCTTGGAGGGAAAAATGCCCTAAAGACAACTCAAAGTTATCATTTAAAGTGACTTTAAACATAAATTATATATAAGCTCTCCAATATAACCCAACCCAAGGGGCCTGAGAGCAAGGAAGACAGAGTGTGCCAATGTGAGCAGAGGATGGCACCTCACAGACCTCATCCCAGCTTTACAGCCTCCTTTCCTGCTTATTCTGGAAGGATCTCTTTTCCCTTAATCAAATCTATCACCTTATGCATTTTGAAGAAAAACACTCCAGTTGTTTTGCTTTCCACTAGAAACAAGATTTTTTTTCCACAGCATTTGCTCCCAGCCAATGAAATGTTTTTACTTTCTTGTTTGTAGTAGCATAATAAAGACTCCAAAGTCAGAGCTGGCTCTCCTGCTCTTCATGTTTCTGCTGGCAATGCAGTCATTGATTTGGGAGTAAAAGAGATTAATAGTAATTGGCACAGGCTGCAGCAGGGAAATCTTTGACTAGCAATAAGGAAAGGAAATATTTACAGCAACAGCAGCTGAGCACTGGAACAGGCTGTTCAGCAAAGCTGTAGGATGTTCCTGGAGATATTCAAACCTCAGCTGGGCGAGTCCCTGAACAACTGGGCCTAACTTTACAGCTAGTCTTGGGTTGGACCATATGATTCCCAAAGCTCCCTTTTAATGCGAGTTTAATGCCAGATCAAAGAGCAGGTATTTATTGTGTGTCTGTAAATCTTTGTAGGTGTACACCCAAAATCATTCTCATTGTCAGAACTATGGAAATGAGGCAAAACCCAGGGAATTCCATGTCATTTGTTTGCCTTGTATCCCTTGTCACCTTCTCCCAAACCTGCAATAACTCAGGAAACAACTGAGACGACATCAGATAGATTTGATAGAGGTCTCCATGATATTTCTAAATGTTTCAAAATAAATATAAACCTTCTCACACACTGAGCAGTCCCACAGCTGGAGGCAACCAGGGCACACAATTAGTAGATGGCTCTGCCATGAAACCTTCTACAACATTCCTCCCTGCCTAAGGGTTTATCCTGAATGCAAAGCAGCCCTAAAGGGCCTGGCAGGGCAGCTGGGCTGCATCACTGAGGGGAGAAGTGAGACAGGATAGGGGCATACCTGTACTTTAGAGGTAAGGTGTGACTCAAGCAATTTCAGATGCATTTTATCATAGTTTCTCTGTTTAATTATTCCCTTTTCAGCCTTTTGGACCTCTAGCTCTGCTGAAGGTCATAAAGTCATTTTGCATTTATGCCATTACCACAAGCAAGTTCTTACTGCCCAAAATGATTGCTTGAAGCCTTTTCTTACAGGGAGTGTGAGCTCAGCCTTCAGGAAGTGTTAACAATTAATTAACTCTGCATTAGCTTACCAAACAGCTTAAAAGAGCCAAAAAACAAACTAAGAATTGTCTGTTCAGATATAAGCAAACTAACAAACTAATTTGCTCTGGTCTACTGAGTGCCTAATTCACCAGTTAAATTAGACTGAACCAGAATCTGAGGCAGCAATAAATATCTCTCAGTTCTGATTTTATTTCCATGGGACTTCTGTTTGTCTCATCTAAATAGTGGGAAGGAAAAAAATCATTACCATCCAACATCCAGCCCCCACAAAGAAACCCCACCATTTTTTAAGGAATATAAATTAAGACAGACCGAAAAAATGACAACAAAAAAGGGTCTTTTCTCAAACCTTGGTAGTCGGAAGAAATTGAATAGCCCAAGGGTACCATGTTCTGTTTCTTTTTAACATTATGAAAGCAAATTTCAGTTCTTGATTTCCAGGGGCTTTCATAATATATACTGTATTAATTCATGTAAGTTTAATCACAAAAATCTAATTTAATCTTGCTTATTGCACCAGCATGCCAGCATTTCACTTCCTGAGTATTTGTTTCAGCTGGTTTTATAAAACCATCCAGAAACAACTGATACCTCCTAACATTTTCCTAACACTTCTCATCCAAAACAACATCACATTTCCTTAGTCCCCACTGAGATCTCCCTCTCATTTTTCCAGGCTTCAGAGAGCAGCCTAAATATCTGTCACCCATTAAATCATTTTTCAAAGTTCAGTTTAGAGACTGCAAGCTAAACAACAGAAGTCTCTTGTGGTTCCACCAGACAACCTCATGTATTTCACTGGAACTCAGAGATCACTAGAGTGGAAAGCACATTACAAACATCAAAACAAACCAACAAGCAAAAGACAATTTTAATTTATTCCTCAGCCATGTCATGTAAATGCATGCAGTAAGTTTTGTTCTACTTGTTGACCAGAAAGCTTTTTTACCTCTGCTCTCAAAGTGATTCAACCATCAGCCAGGAAAAACCTTTTTGATTCTCTGCATTTCCCTTTCCAAGAAGAGCCACTCTTACATTTCCTGTGACTGTTTAAATGTAAATTCACCACCACGGGTGAGAGACAAGGAAAGCTCTTCTCTGCCTCTCTGCTCCTTTGCCACATCAGGCACAGAGGGACTTCTACCAATTCCCTAAGGAGACTGTCATTATGCCAGTGCCTTGTTTTCAATACTCCCCTCTGCTGGGAAAGCATGACAAAGTGGGAGCCTTTACAGAATTCGCTGTTGGGGGATTTATGAGTTTATTCAACACTTAACTAAGATGTCTCTCCAGTTGTACTCAGCCAAGATCCATAAAGTAGAGTATCCATTTAGCATTATCAAGTATATTACATGGAAGGAGCTAAATTACATACCATAATAAAGCCAGATGAACTGATGACAAAAGTGAGTCAACAGCTGAATTAGGCTTCATGAAGAAAAAGTATCAGCTCAGTGTATTTTCCAGCTCAGTAGGGCTTTTTTTTCCCCCCTTAACTGTGTATAACAGTGTTGCCATTAAAATGATGGATAAGGGGACAAAACACGACATCTTGGGTATATCCAATCTGAGTTCCCACATGGCACACGACCATCAGCACCCCAGGAATCATCAATTAACATTTCTGGAGCTCTCTGAGCACTTTGCTGGTTTAACTACAGGGATGCCAGAAAAGGGGAAACCACCACTGGTTTGCTGCGTTGAACCTGGACAAGGTACTTTGGCTTTTGCTTCCACTTTCACAACCTGAAAATGACCAAAGTCAGATTTGGTTTGCAAGAGGCTGTCCCGTGGGGTACACGGATGGATAACAAACCACCTCAAGATCCTGGCTGCAAATTCCACTTGGGTTTTGGTGGGAGAGCTGACAGAGCTCTGAGAGGAGCAGTGCATTTCTGGGCAGGCTCAAATCCAGACATTAACCATTTAAAGCAGCTTCCTTGGGGATCTGCAGTACTTCCTTTGTGCATCTGTCTGAGAATGCCTGACATGTTCTGAACTAGACTATCCATAACTTACAGTTTTCCTTCAGTGCCATCAGGTTCTGAGGTTTGCAACCCATCCCTAAAGCAGTTGTGACTGCAGCTATGAACCCCAAAGTTGTGGTTTCTGAGGCAGTAAGATCACAGGACAGTCACAGAACCAGGGCCATAGCAACAACAAAAACAAAATGAATTGCACCAGTTCTGCTCTGGCTGCCTAGAACCTCTTAATGCCAAGGGCTGTGCTAGGCTCTGTTTTCTAGGCACTAAACCACACCAATAAAACAGTACTTTCTCTGAATGACTGACAGTGGAAATGGATGTTGTATCTCCCTGTTCCCTTCTGTGGATTTCCATAACATACCCTCTGTTACTGTAGCTCTTGCTAGAGAAAAAAGATGAGAAATGAAAAAAAACCCAAACAAACAAGCCTACACAATCTAAGACTGAAATCAATTTTTTTTCAGCAAGCCATGGAGCTCTGCAAGGTTTTCATTCTGTGAGCATCAAATGAGACTGAAAGGCAATCAAAAACTGCTCAGAAAGTGCCATCAAGTCTTGATTTGTTCCCATCACCCTGTTCTCCAGAAACTTGCCCATGTTGCAGCTTTTAGTGGTTATGACTTGACCTCATTTAACCCTAATCACAGCTCCCTCCCTGTAAGCACTTTGCCACATTGCTTTTCCAGGACCAACAGCATTTTTTTGGAATGAAAACCACCTCCCCTCATCTGTCCCAGCTCTCTGTGCAAGCCAGCAAGTTTCCCAGGGTAACTCCAGGGCAACATAATACCCTGAATAACCTAATTGCTCTGACTGAAGGCCAAAACCAAATCACACCTTCAGGACTTAGAGAGGGATAAACTTTACTACACATGGCTCTGTTCATTCAACTTCTCCCTAGCAGTTGATCAAGCACTGACAGTACTGGAGCTGATGTTGTTCTTATATACACAGCCTCATCATCTCCCAGGAAATTTTAGGGGAAAGACAAGTGCAGTTAAGCATGTTCAAAAATTCTTTTATGGACAAAGGCCAATTCTGAATCTGTAGAAAAGGTTCAGACTTTGCTTTTACCAGAGGAGCAAAGAACAAAACTTCTGAACAGAAGTCTTGCCTCTGCCTCCACTGCTGTGAAAGCCAGTCACACTCACACTCAGGGAACGCAGAGCTCAGCTCCCATGGAGAAGAACATCCAGACACTTTCAAATGCAATAAATATAACAATTACAGACAGTCTCTCTGCAGAGCTTGTCCATCCATTGCAGTTGCACTCAGAGCCTCTCTGGCAGAGTGCTCTGACCAAAGCTCAAGCTGTTTAATCCCATACCTTTGATTCATGCTTAAGCCTAACTAGTACTTCTAATAAAGGCCTAAACCACAGCCAAGTCTTGCAGTGTGGTTCTTGTGTGCTTAAATCCACCAGGACTACAAGGCAGGCAGTGTAAGCATAGGTTTTGTGAAAGTTTCTCCAGCCGGTATTACTCCTCTTACACAAGTCTCAAACTAGGGGTTTGCCTGAGGAGGCCTGGAAAGCTCTGTGCTGGTGACTATTTGACCTTTCCCTCACCATTACTGGGCAAACTGAGTGGACAAACTCGAGGAAGGGAGTTCAAAACCCAAAATGTTCAATTGCCAGGCCTTCAAAAGGAAGTGTGTCCTGAGCAGGCAGCCTGTGAAGAAAGAAGGGAATGCAGCTGGAGAGGAACAGCAGCATTTAGCATATGTGGACAAAAATAAATGTGGCTGTTCCCACTGGCAGGTATAAAGAGCATTTAGTCTGCTCATTTATTCCCCTGATGTGGTTGCTACAGGCCAGCCCAAGGGATGCTGGGCAGGTTCAGTGCCAGGCACTGAGAGCCCTGGGCATCCTGAGATGTGTAAACAGGAACAAAGACACAGACCTGCTTCTGCTGGGGTCAGGTCTGTGCTGTCCATCACCTTGGCATTGCTCCAGGCAAGCACAAAGCCCCAGAGGGAGTGCAGGGAGGGGGATACCTCTCCTCATCCATCCTTTCCAAGGCTAAGAGCTAGCAACAATCTGCTGCAAAGATAACTCCTTGAGAACACAGTCCAACAGACCACTGCAAACACTTACTGGAAGGGTCTTGTTAACATGCACATACACAGCATGAAAATGAGTAAAATGAGACAGGGGAAAACAGATATAGCCCTCCTTCATTGACTGTTTTTGTTTTTCAAATACATTTAGGCGAGTCTTCAACTAAAATAGGTTGAGAAAAGCACTGCCCTGTCTTCTCCCATCCCCAAAGCAGGAGCATCCACATCTACAACACTCCTGACAGACTGTTGCCTTCACCCAATCCCTTCAGCTCATCTCAGAATTCATCAAGGTCACTCCCAAGAGGCCCTTAGTTAACTTGACTAGTGCAGAACTTTCTTGAATGGAGAAAATATTACAGGAATATTTTGCATTTCTAACATGTGACTTAGCAGGCAGCCAAGGGCAAGACAAACTAATTGCCAGCCAAGGAGCTAAGGGGAAAGAAATAAAACCTGACACCTGGCTCAGAGGATGGGCCATTTAACCCTGTAACTGGCTGCCAGCAGCAACAGAAACAGCCCCACCAGTCATTCTGTCTCTGAGCAGCACCCACAGGTCACAACAACATCAAGGCTCTGTCAGCACAGGGAATGAAGCAAACTGTGGCAGGTGATGTTTTGCTGTAAATGCAGCATTAACCTGAGCTACGTGTGCTGTGAGAGCTGCTTGGATCCCACTCTGCAGCACAAGAGCCTCTTTAGAGACAAAGAGAGAGGCTCCAGATAAATACACATTGTGATATATCAGCCTTAAGTGGAGGTGACACAACGGTTCTGAACCAAGGCAAAGCACAATGTAAACAGGTTAAATAATTAGGCAATGTTTGGCTGGGTTTTGTTTCCCATAGCCAGAGGATGTCTTTGATGGATGGCAGTGTATTTTTACTCACTGTAAATGGCATTAGGAGGTGGTTGCTGCATTATACCCTTAAGGTTAACAGATGTTTTATCCCAACTGTGTGGGAGAATCACTGTGTATGCTCTTCATGAAGCAGCAAGTTAGATTACCTGGAGATCTAAAACATTTTATAGATCCTGTTAACGTAAAGCAGAAATGAAAAGGAGAAGGGAATGGAGGGGAAAAAAGACCAAAACAAAATACCCCAGCCTCGTTCTTCCTTCACAAGCCATATCAAGCATGTGTATATTACCACTAAAGGAAAATTTTGGCTGTGTCCAGTAGGGAACAACCTGAGAGAGACTGTTTCAAATGAAGCTTCCATGGGGGCTTCCATGCAATATGTAACGCAGGCAGTGCTACTGAGATGGTGAATACAATAAAAGTGCAAGCTGTGATTAAACACGGGCTTATTTAACTTTATCTGTTAGCAGCAGTGGATGGCAACAGTGTACAGTCAGTTTTAATGCTGAGCTGCCATTGCTGAAACACACCAAAAATGGAGACACTTTTCTTTTTTTTTGGCATTTATGTTCACTTGTTGGTGCCAGCACAGTCAGGATCTATCAGCTCTTCATTTCCTCCATCCATCCTTATCATCAGAGGACTATTTTCTGAAAGCAAATATAGAACACTGGAAGGATGAGCACAGATAGACAGGTGAAATAGCTCATGAAGTTTTAGAGGCACCCACAGAGTACCTCCACTGCTTTAACATTTCTGCATACAGGGACAAGGCACTCAGTGTGACAGAACACACCACATGCTCAGTGTACAGAATAAGGGCTCTCATGGCCTTTTAACTGCAGTTCAGAGACTCTGCTGTGCCTTGGAGGCCTCACTACAAGCAGCCTGGAGCCTGGGATTATTGAAAGAGCCTTGGAGAACAGGAGGGGAAGGAGGAAAGCCCATTTACTGCAAAGTGTGTGGAAATAACCACCTACACTGGTTGGCTTTTTGTTTTTTTCTTCCTAGAGGTGTGTAAAGGAATAACCAAGACTGACCTGTTGTTCTACCATTCTGCTCCCTACTGAAATTAAGGCTAGAAGCAGCCAGAAGTTAAAACTGTTCTGTGGATGAAGCTCTGTGTGCACACGCTCTAGATCCAGGAGGATTTATGAGCCCATTTCCCACAGATGCCCCTAGAAGACCACTAAAACATGCCAGTAATTGAGGGACTGCAGGTGAGAAATCTCTGGGTATGAAATAACACTGCACAGCAAAAGCTGCTCCACTAAACCCACAAGCTGCAAATGCATGAGTTTAACAACAATATATTTTCTAATTTCTCTTAATTGTGACGGGGGAGGAATAATGGAGATTGTAGAAAGGAAATGCTTAAAATTAATAAAAATGTCGTGTGTGTAAACCCAGCTTCTGTTTCCCACAAAGTATACTGTTCACTGTTCTCTCTCATTTCACAAAATCATATTAGAGGATTCTGAAAATATAACAACAAAAAAATTCAATTGTCTGACTCATACTTTAGGCTGAGGAAAACAGAGAAAGCAATCTGAAAAAGTAAAAAGAAAATAAAAATGAGGCGAGTGACTCAATAATTAAGAAAACCTTGAGCAGCTCCATGACCCGTAGAAGGTTGCTTGGAACAACAGCACCATCCCCTGCCCGCACAGGGAACGGCACAGGCATCACCTGGAGAAAGTGACACTCCTGTCCCGTTCGGGAAATGGGGATTCCACTCACTCGTTCCACCCACACCCAGAGGAGCCTGAGCTGTAGCTACAGACACTGAAGGACTGGAAGAGCAAACCCCTCCACTGAGCTCTTTTTGCTGGGTATAGCAACACTTCTTGCAGGCAGGACTGGAAAAACCCTTTGGGGTTTGTTTGCTTCATTTGCAGCCACTCCACGAGGTTTGGGTGTTTCTGTCGGACAGGGAGAAAATAACCACACGCCTAAAAGCTTTACTGAGTCAAGGAGATGAGGCTTTTCACTCACAAGTCAGAAATGCAGCACAAGGAGCACTGAGCTACAGTTACCTGACAGGTGAGTTATCTACAAGGTGCTTTTCAGTCACATTCCACATACCTGCTCCAGGCTCTGGGTTCTTTCTCAACAACATCAGTTTTACCATAGACTTTCTGAAGATTCTTTTATCATTTAAAGCTTGCAGGACACAGAAAGGGTTAATTACAGAGGAGCAAGTCCCTATTTCTGATGAAAGCCACCCAGGGGAGCTGCATGTTGTGCAGCAGCCACCTCACCTCTCCCTGAATGCCAGATGGAGGCAGGGGAGAGCCTGCCTGATACAAATGTGTGGTTATGGACACAGGGATAAAGTGGGAGGAAAAAAGAAATTACTAGAGCTGTGAAAAGGTCCCATTTCTGAGGCACTTCATTATCCTGCCTCCGCAGAGAAACCAGCCCCTGGGTTAGCTGAGCACTGACCTAACCTCCTTTCTCCACATCCAGTCACAAGCTTGAAATGAAGAGCCAGTACAAGAGTTTGTGCCCTGTGCTGCTCCAGCAGTCCCACCTCTGCCCTGCCTGTTCCTCCCTGGAGGGCCAGGGCAAGGGGAACACAACAGCTCTGAAGGCTAAAAGGTGGCATTTGTCCCCACACAAGACAAGCCACCATCACCCTCCTCACTGCAATAACTCCCCAGCTCTCTGGTACTCTGCTCATGTTTCCCTCTTAGATGTATTGCACACTAAACCAGAAGGGAGAGGAGTTATTGCTTAGAGCTCCTCATGCATAATATTGCCTTGTTCATAAATTATTGCTTTCAAGACAGATTTGAGTAAATAAATGCCCACAGCTGGCAGAGAGTTGAAGTGGGATAAAGAAACAATAAGAATAGCACTTATCATGAATATAAATCAATCCAAATCATAATTTCACATGCATCAATAAAAATTGAGGGGAAAAAATCATCAAGAAACTAATAAATTCCACTTCCTCCCCCAGTACACTCTGTGCAACAGTGAAAAGATAAACATGTGATGAGAGCAAATAGAGAATATCATATTTTTCACAGTAAAATAGTAGCTCATAAAACACTTTCCTGTGGGGGAAAGAGGGACAAAGGAGGTGGGATAGTCAGCTATTCAGGCAAAAGAGTATTTGAATTGCTGAAGTCTGCTTTGAAACAGATCCTTCATAGGCAGCAAGGGCTGAGTTCAGTGCTCATGCTCCACTTCGCTCCTGACTGAGCAAGATTGATGTGCTGAGAAATCCTATCAAAGTTGTGCCAGAAATGAGCTGAACACAAATTTCATAAATCAGAAGAGGGAAAGAAAAACCCAAACACACCAATGATTAACTACTGCCACAAAGGAAGTAATTAACTCATTGGCAGCTGTAGTTGAAAGCCCTCCTAGGAATACACTATCCTGGAGATGCCAAATTTTGTATTCTTAAAAGGATGTTGCAAACTAAATACTAGAAATACTATAATTCAATAAAATTCTTTCCGTTTTAATTAGACTTCTGAGAGGAAACATAGGTTTGTCAGACTTGGTTTTCTCTGTTCAATTAGTTCAAAAAGGGAATTTCAAACCCCTCTGCCCATTTGCACCTTAAAACTTTCTGCAGATGGCTGACATTACTGACCCCTAACACAAGTCCTGTTTGCAGTTACTACTTACAAATCCTGGCAGTAACTTAGGTCATCCCACTGAAGCATCAGGTTTGGGACAATGACTGGACTTTGCTGGAACAGCTTCACACGTGAACCAAAAGCTACAAGAGGACTGAAAACACGTCATGAAGATCAGGTGCTACTTTCCCTAAAAATTCTAAAGGAACTGAGAGAAGCTGAAAAATTAAATCCAGTGTCCAATCTCAAAAGCAGTGACTCCTTAGCAAATATTTCTGTGCACGATTTTGCCTTGGCAAATATTAAATCACTTAAAAAAAAAAACAGTAAACCCCCCCCAAACCACCACAAACCCACAAAATTCCCTGTCATCCCAAGGCCATGGCCAGGCTAAGCTTGCAGTGTGTGCAGCTGGCCATGCCATTTAAGGATGACCAGTTGTACATTAACCATCTCTGCTAACACAACTATTACTGCTTGAAGGTTATTATCATGCTATTTGGAAAAGATGTTCTCATATTCCAAACCACTACACTATTCCACTCCAGCAAACTGGAAAAACACAGTAAGAGTGGAAGAGGAGAAGTTATGATTAAAGCAAAATCATGAGATTCACGCAATCTGATTTCAAACATCAGCTTTGAGTTCAAATTCAACCCACACTTCTTAATTTGGGTCTATACCTGCAGAAAGTAATTTGAAAAATCCCTTTGCTAATACTATGCTGGTTTTAAGTCTTAAATTTGCACTAAAGAGGCAGAGAATAGAAGGAGAGTGAAAGTGAGAGTGCATGTCTGTGACAGAATGGAAAACAAAGTTTTAGAGTGGATAAGGCTTTAGTTAACATATTTACTTCTAAAAAGGGTTTTCAATGTATAATAGAAAGCTAAGTACTTTGTAGTAGGAGATCATGACAGTACTAATTCATAATTAGAATATAAGATTTTAAAACTTTACATTTATTCAGTATGAAAGTTTAAAACCCCTAATAACCCATGAAGAATCAATGTCAACAGGACTATCAAGAAGTGCAGTTTCCATATGAAAGGCTGGTGCTTCTCTCAGCCTGTGCTGTGCTCCCTGCTAACCTGATGGGGGTGGTGCTGCAGCCATCCTCTTGTCCCCTGAGATCCCTGAAGGACATCACTGCCTTCCCATCTCCTCTTCTCTTGCCTCCATCCCAGCAATCTTTGGCTGGTCCTACAATGCAGCAAATCTGCTCTGCTTTGGCTCTGCACAACACCTGCCCTTCCTTCCCCCAGCTTTAGAGGAGAAGAGTGAGACAAAGCAGCACAAAGTGACAACAGCAAGCACCAGTAATTTGGGTTTCCAACTACACTGAACAGCAGCATCACCACAGCACCCACATACTAGTCTAGACATGAAGATGGAGAGGTGCAAACATCATATGTGTTCTTAGAAGCCAAAAAAATAGTAGGAAATATTCACCAACAATTTGAAGCAGTGGTATCATATGAAAGGGAAAAGAGATTAAAAACCACATACAATTGTGATGAGAGGGGGAAAAATTTATTGGTCCTTTAGATTTCCAATGATTGCTTGTATTATGCTCAGCAAACTTATTCAAACATTGCATACAAAGGGTATCTTTTCTTGCTTTGCCACGTTAGAACTAGCATAACATTCAGTGGAAATGCAAGGAACGAAAGCAAACAAAGGATAATGTTCACATTATTAGTGCAATACATGATTATTTTTTCCTATTTCAGCAGAACACTTAGTTCTCAGCATCCATCTCCCAGGAAGATGACTCTTGCTTGTCACAGAAGGCACTTGGAATTCCTGTCAGGTGGGAAGTGGGGAAGAAAAGGGTTCACTTGGATAGCAATATGCTCGTTCCTAATCAGAGCAATGCTAGGATAAACTCAAGCAGCCACAAAGCATTAAGGTACAAAAACTCAGCCAGCCATGCCAACTACAGGGCTGCAAAGCTGGAGCACAGCAGAGCCTCGCTGTCCCCGTCAGCTCAGTCGTCTCCACCACAGAGGAGCAGCAGTGCTTTCCTGTAGTCCCCAGACGTGTCTTTCTGTGAACACACAGAGCAGCCACCGTGAGTCACCAGAGGCACCAGCCAAGGAGGGCCCCAGCACATCACACCCACAGGAAATCCACAGGGATGACTCTCTGCCCAGGAATGACACAAGGAAATTCTCTGCCTCTCAGAGCAGAGCTGTACTTACACACACAGACCTTCAGAAACACAAAAAAAGCCTTTACTAGGGCTGAGTTATCCATTGCTTATCCCAATGCATTTACCTGCAGGGGACACAGCCCAAAGGAGAAGCCCAAAGCAGCACCAAAAGCAGCAGCATTTGATGGGCAAAGTGCACCTGCCATGGCTTTGAAATGCCCCAGCCCTGCTTGCTGCAGTCAGTGGCAACCTCTGCTACAAAACCCACAGGACAGCTGCATGGCAGGGTCAAAAGCAGCTCCACCCAGGCTAAT
Organism: Campylorhamphus procurvoides; assembly: GCA_013396655.1. NCBI lineage: Eukaryota > Metazoa > Chordata > Aves > Passeriformes > Dendrocolaptidae > Campylorhamphus > Campylorhamphus procurvoides. The sequence goes on along the minus strand of WBMV01005264.1, from coordinate 39,156 downwards.
TAAGGAGCACAATATCAGGAATGATAACAGATAATTGTAAAAAGCAGCATTGAAAAACAAAATAAGAAAAAATCATTTTTGCTTCAACTGCACAGCAAGAGCTGGCTCTGGATCCTCTGCTGGCCCTGGATTCCCTGCTGGCCCTTTCCCTTGCTGCTCTTCCCATCCACTCAAAGGAGATTATGATTCAGACTGGTTCCACAGTGAAACACTTTCCACTTGGACACGGTGCAAGAGGCTCCACACCACAACCCAAGATTTAAACTCCACCCTCATGGTAATGCAGACTCCCAGCCCCAGTGTCATTTCCCTGGAGCCAGCACCCCCTCTGAAGGCAGGGACTCTGAGGAACCCAGGCAAGAAAAAGGAAGTGAAGCAGCAGCTAAAATAGGGTGTATGAGTAACTGTGATTTCAGAAACCCACATCATCTCTCCTAGGGAACACTGGAAGGAAACCTTTAGCTTCCCACAGGAAGTGTCCCCTACTTAAACAATGCAACGTGGTACTTGCCAGAACTGCAGACCAACAACCACCACTCTCAGAGCTCCATGTGTCATCCAGCTCTAGTCACATCCCCCCCTTCCCAAGGAAATCAACTGTGAAAGCATTGCCACCTTGATTACCCCCGACAACAGAAGGGGAGCTTTACCTGAATCATTTGATACAAGGATTTTGCAAAGTTCTTTCTGAATTCTTGTCTAATATCCAACAGATCAATTTCACTTCTTGAAACCATGACTCTGATCAGGGTGTCATCATCAGTGCCAGCCCCCTAAGGAGAACAGGTTAAGGGATATTAAAACATGAGTTTGCTCTGCAACAAAGCAATAAACACCAACAACCAGGGTACAACATGAAAGCAACAAGTGCAACAACTGGCATCTCAAACCACTCCTGCATTACATTCCAACTCCAAACCAGAGAATATTTGTGACAGTATCACAAGACATTCACACTGCAGCATAGAGAACAGAGGACTGACCATGCAGGGTGCTCTAATCCCTGGATTCCTCTCAAGTGCCACATGGCCAGACCTCTCACTTCATCTCACAGGCTTCGACCATGAATGCCCATATAAATTTAAAATGACCCAGTTCCCAGATGACACAGCAGTGGAGCTGGTCACCACAATCAACATCACATGTAAATCCCTCTTTCAAGGTACTCTGAGACTGCAGAACTGCAGTCAGTTGTGGAATGGGGCACAGAAATCCCAGCAGTGACTAATATAAAGCATGTAACATCATACACTGACACACAGGCAGAGCAACTTGTTCCATGAGCTATCCAGCTGTCTATTAAGAAGGCCAACTTTATGAACCTTTTCCAACCACACAAACATGCTCCACTCTAATTCATCATCATTGCTTTAAGCAGTTCAAGTCCCTGTGCTGGCAGGCTGTGCAGACTCAAGCCCTGGCCCCTCTGCTCAGACAAGGCAGACTCCACACAAGCTCAAGCAATACACAGGAGTGTTACATACAGTGTGTACATACATGTACACATACATGTGCTGACCTGCTCATGCACCTCAGGGAAGGACCTGGCAGAGCCCCCAGGATCATCTTCAGCCTAATGTCCAGGGTCACTCAATCCTCTGGGTGCAATATTCTTGGATTACACCTAAAAATGCCCTAAAGCTGCTCAGAAGATTTGTCATGGATTTTGAGTAGGATTTGACATTAGAATCCCATAAAAGCCAAGCTCTGCCCCTCCTAATCATGGAAGCAAACTCTGCTCAGTGCTGAATTTTGTTGTGCCAAACTGTTAATTAGAAGCACAAACTTCTTTGCCAAAGCAATACTTGATGAAGAGCTTTCTCATCTGAAGTGCTTAATGATTTTTAGTTATATTAAAAAAATTGGGCATCTCACAAGCAGACATTCATCAGGCTCCTCATAATAGAAGTGTACAAGAAACTAAAGCCTACAGGAAAATTGCATTCTTCAAAAATAAAGATTAATAAATAAGAAAAAATCCAGCCTCCTCATCCAGCTCAGCATACTGGTATAATACTTTGCATTTTTCACCTGAACCTTATTTTACATTGGTATCTATAAAACAGCAAAGCAACTTTTAAAAATTAAGGTATCATTTCACGTCTTGCCACTAATTCTCATGCTGGGACCTCATCAACACAACCATCTGGTGACAAATATCCTCAAGGGCTCTTCAGCAAGGGGAAGGGAGGAATTCTGAAAACAACAGACTACCTACCTCAAGTTTAATGAACACTACCCACTGGGAGTTAAAAATACAGTTCTCCCTGCTTATCTCTTCCCATGCAAGAGAAGGTGAAGCCAACAAACACAGATGTGTTGCTAATGTGATTCCCCTGCATAGTCTTTTGTAGTTGTTTAAGCCCCTTTCCTCTACTCCGATGAGTTTCATTCCCCCTCAAAACAGGATGGATAGTAATCAAAACGTATTTCAAAGCCAACTATGCCTTCAGTCTGTACATACTTGCCTCCAAAACAAGGAGCACTAATTTGCACAGTTTACAATTCAGTTTTTGGTTATCTTTACTTCCTCAGTGTATCTACCACCTAAAGACACTGCAGTCTATTCAGTTGGAAGCTCCCATTTTCCAATGTAACAGCACCAGGACAAAAACCAACTGATGAGACTATAAAACATTCGTGATCTGACAAACCCAATCAAAGTAAACTTTATGGACTGCTTGTATCCTCTCCCAGACCTGCATCCCCTGAACCTTCTGCAGATACTTAGTGATACAGCATCCTGTGGGCCTTTAGTGAAAGAGGTAGCTGAGAATAAGCAGAAGGGAGAGGAGTTGTAGCTGGAGGAGACAGAAAACCTGTACATACCTTCATGGCATAGTACAGAGTCTCAGCAAAATAGGCAGGCACACTTCGGATGCATTTCACTGCAAAAAAGGCAAATGATTGAGTAACTGATTGTTATTCAACACAGGGCAACCCTTTATTGCCAGGACAAGGTGTGTGCTACTGGGTCATTCTCTCCAGTGTAGACAATTAAGTATCCAGTTGTCACCTAGTCTATTCCTCTGTTACAGCTCTTTGGGTTCTAGGAGTTCGAATATACCATTTATTTTTAATACCAAAGAGACTTTCCTAGTCAAATCCCCCTCCCAGTTACCAATCTACCACAACACTGTCCTAGATGAGCTGCCAGGAATACCAGGTGAGGTTTTGTCTCACATGCAGGTCACCACCTCTGATAAAGGAAGAATAAAGGCCTCATCTCTAGATACAAAAATAGATCCCAAGCGATTAACTCCCCAAAAGAACCATGTTTTCATGCCTCTCCCTATAACAACTGCCATTTAAAGAGGCCTGGGAGCAAGCAAAGAAGGCTGGTTCCAGATGAAATAAGGCTTCCTTACCAACTGCCAGAAGCAGCTTCTCCAAGTCCCCAGAGGTTTCCCGGTCGATGGTCTCTTCGATTTGGAAGCCAGAAATAGTCATGTACTTGTCAAACACTGCAAAACACAGAGAGTCCTCAGCCAGGTGCACAGCCAGCATTCCTCCCTGTGCAGGATAACACCATCTGTGTGTCATTGTCCATCCACTCCTCCTTCCCTCTGCCCCAGTTTGCCATCAGATGGTTACCACACCTGGGGAGCAGCAGCCCCAAGGTTTATTTCCCATGGCCTGAACTGCTTGGACAAACAGCCTGACGGATGGATAAGGAGCAGGGAAAACAGGATTGTCCCTGTTACCAGCTAATAGAAGCATGCAGTTCTGAACAGGCTGGGTTTCAGGCAGAAGTCTGCAGCCACACTACCTACCCCTCCTTAGATGGGAAACGCTGCGGGTGCCCAGGATGGTGATGAACTTCTCTTCATCTGTTCCCCATTTCAGCTCCCCAGCTCTAAACAAAACCTGGGGGGAATTCAAGACATCAACACAGCAGCATTTGCTCTGCGTTCACATGCCTCGTTGAAAAGCTCTATTTGTCTCACTCTGAGGAGCCTTACTAACAAGCTAGAGCTGGAGGGGAGAAAATGAAATAAATTGCCAAGCACTGAACTCATCTTAGAAATAAATGAAAAAAATCTGGAATTGACTGTGAAAGCATTTACATGAGTAATGCTGCTTAAGGCCCTCAGACTGCCTGCACCAAGTCCCTTTCATAAGCCTGAGGTTTTCGGCAACTGGGGTAATACAGCAGATAAAATCTATTCCCAGTACTGCTTTTTCTGCCCTTTTTTCCCTTCCCTTTTTCAAATCAGACTTTGATTAGGAAAACTTTGTCATACATAGACTCTTCAGTGGCAGAGCCATGCTAACCTGGCCCAGGAGGAAGTTTTCCAATACAGAGAGGAAAATGGATTTAGAAGCAGAATTTGTGGGCTGATAAATTCTTACTCGTATGAAGCCAGATTTGTATCACTTAATTGTTTTAGCACATTCATTGCTCTGCAGGCAAGTCGTTCTTGATGCCAAGACCAGGCCATTAGCAGCACTTAGGGAAGCAAAGCAATACAAAAAGTTGGAAAGAGCAACACCAGGGGGAAAATGAGGAAGGGAAAAAAATGTAATCTGAGAAGAAAAAGGCTTTTTCCCCTGACACTCAGAAGCCTTTTCCCAAATTGTATATAAGACGAAGGGTCTGTACATAGAGTGTACAAGTTTTTTTTCTTCCTCCACAGTGAGCAGAGGACAGGCAAAATGGTTACCAACTATACTGAAGGAACCAAATATTTCTCACAAAAATCCCCACAAACAAACCTGCTGCACAGTAACTCTGTTGGCCACCTGTCTGTCCAGACTGTAAAACCTGAATAAGATGTTATGAACTTCCTATTTATGTCTGTCTCACAATCCCATCCAGAAGACATTTGTGACTGCTGCATACTCTTTTTAACATTAGTTGTACAGAGTACAAAAGAATTTGGGGAAAAAAGGCACTCCCTGCAATGATATTTAGTGCAAAAAACACATGCCAAGTTCCCCAAATGAATACCAGCACTCTCCATCCAGCAGCAAAAGAGAAGTCCCAGCACAGCATTCAGAAATGCCAGGAAAATATTTATTTAGGGATACTAAAAGTTGCAAATGACATTTAGTGTGAGCTTTCAGTTTTTACTTGCCTTGCCCCTGGGCAATACCCAAAGTGTACCTCAACTGCATGACTTGAAAAAAGGGATATTCACAAAATCTGTTCCAAAAAGTTAAACTTTCTCCTTCAGGCATTCTCAGAAAAGTCCCCCAACTGCTTTGAAGGAATATTTATTAATCAGAGACCCAAAAAAATTAAAAATCACAGCTGAGCAAAAAGTTTGCCTCCTAATTATCAATCCTTTCCAGAGTATCATATGACTCCAGGAAAACATTGGGAAGCCAGAAATAGCCTTACATTTGCATGGTCATTACCTCAGTTCTGACCACCTGTACCTGCCAACAGGAATTAGGAAGTTACTGGATCTATTACAGCTCTGCTGGATGGTGAAGGTAAAGTCAATACTCAAGGTCCCAGCTCAAGCCAAGTGTACACAGAGTTATGTGAAATAACTGAGAAGAAACATGTATTAAGTGACCTGTAATCAAATAGCTGAAATATTGACCATCACTACAACAAAGCTACTGGTATCCAGCAAGAGACTGCACCAAGGACACCAGTGAGCTGCTGGCATTCCTTGTCAGCCAGAGCACAGGTTTAGAGAGCAGCCACAGACAATGGATTGAATTCAGAGAGCAGCTCAAGTCAGATATGAAGGAAGGAACTGTTAATGGCTCTGAGTTATCCAGCAGTGGGTCCCTCAGCATCACAGCACCTCAGCAATTGTAACCCTCCCTTCCAGTGACATCACCACTGTTGCATTCAGGCATCTCTTTATATAATAAGCAGAACAAGATATGTCAAAAATTTTAAACCCATTGTTTCAGATTTTGACACTTTTGTCCAGAACACCTTTTTGTCCAAAAGCCCAGGAAAGCATATCAAGAAACATGCAGAGAGAACCTTAGCAGTTTCCCCTCTCACATTTGAATCCTAGCTGTATACCCTCTTTGCACAATAACCCATAGAAATGCCCCAAAAAACAGGTCATTCACCCACCTGAGCATCCTGCTCAACCAGACTCTCATCTACTCCAACATCAGGATCTCTGTTTGCCTGAAGAGAATTTTTAAGAGGTGTTAAACTGAGGAATTGAAAGTTAAGTCAAAAAAACATTTCTCTGTTACATTTAGACTGTGAGAGTTACTGGGAGAAATCAGCCCCTAACCCAAAATCACCTCATTTTTCCCTTCTGCTTGCACTTGTCTGTATGAAATGAATGTTCTCTTCCCATTTGGCCTTCAAAGCCCCACACAGCAGCATCTGCTGTACCCGTGGGCATCAGTTCAATTTGTGAGATGGAAGTGACTCATAACAGAGCTCAAGACTGACCCTGCAAGTCAGAGGAAGTGACTCAGCTCCAGGACCAATCCTGCCTGTCACCAGGCCTTATCTGGAACCCAGCTTAGGAGCCACCAAGTGACATGTGTATGAAGGAGTGAAAAATCACACAGGCAAGCCTGCACTGACCTGCAGCAGGACCACCAGCATCCTCTGGAAATGGCCTGAGGTTTCTCCTGTGATCTTATCCTCCAGGTTGGCCTCATACTCTGCAAAAGAGCAACACCCATTCACCACCTTACAGGCCTCCTCACTATTTGAAGGAGAAAGCAAGGAAAGGCAACAAGTTAACTTGACTCACAGCCTGTAGAATTATCTATCAGAAACACCTTTAACAAGTCTAGTACTAATAAGTTTTGCTCTCAGATTCTGAATTTGGGCTCAAAATTTGTTAAGACATGAGAATTTCTTGTGAAGGAGGAATCTGCATAGAGGTAAAACAAGTATGTTGAATTAAACACCTCTTTTAAAAGGACAACCCCACAATGACAGGGTAAAAGCACCCATTCCTGTGTTCACACAAAAAGCTGCACCTGCTTTTGTGCATATGCACTTGAAGAGAACACTGAGCAAAAGGCAAAAAATTCTCTTCTGGTTTTTTATGTGATACCACTTTCTTAGTTTCCAATAAGCAAGAATTGCCTTTCAGTCAAAGGGATGAAAATAATGGGTAGAAGAACAAAATGCATTTGAAAGAATTCCAACTACAAAGCACAAAACACCATAACCTGCACTCACAGTCCTGAAATAAAAACCCTTTTAGTTTACAATCCAAACTTGTTTCTTTCAGTACGAAGTCTTGCAGCACAGCAGAATTTTCTCTTACTGAACACATCCATTGGTTCACAAAGAGAACTTAACTGAAAGATGAGCTAAAATCATATTAACACATGACTGAAGGGAGACCCTTCATTTTATACAGGAAATTACCTTGCAGATAAACCTGTTTAATCTGCTGCATTTCCGCAGGTGTTCTGGAGGCAAGAATTTCAGTCAACACTTTCTCATTGGTTCCTGCTCCCTGCAGGGGTGCAAGTAGCAATCAGTTGATGGAACAACAGAAGGAAAACAAGAATTCCCTTTGACAATCAGAATGCACTTGGACCAAATAAAGTGAAAATATTTTCTTCTTTCTGACATATCGTGAGGGTTTTGAAAGAATTTCTTTCAATTCTAGCCTGACTGTTTTCAAAACCAACCCAAAATGAATAAAGGCTCACTGCTGCAGGATTCAGCTGGGCCCTTCCACGTTCAGGCACAGCCAGGTGTGCTCAGTTCTTTGCTGCCAGTCAGTGACATGCAGAGAAGTGAAGGAAGAGAGTTGAGTCTCCATCTCAGCTCAGTTCATGTGCTGTCTGTCACCAGGCAGTACACAGACACACATGGAGCCACCCAGCAGTGATGTTTACCCTTCTGTGAGCAGTGCTGTTAAACAAACCCTCTCTTCCACTGCAAACATGCACACTAAACAACAGAATTGCTAACCCAGATAGTTTAGGTGGGTGCATTCAAATTACAGCAGACACAATAGCCACTCTCACTTTCACAAGGGTAAAAAATTACAAAAGCCAAACCACTATCTTGTTTCCACAAGTCTGAGCCCACTTTGTATGAATAAACCATTGCTCTTTTGCTTACAAAGGACTCGTTTCACAAAAGGAACACTGAAATGCAATACTGTGTATTTTTTTTGATTCAGGACACTATTTACTATTTCCTGTCAGAAAAGCACTGAATGCTCAATGTGCATACAGAGATATGCAACTGCACACAGAGCTATCCAGAACACAAGCCTGCCAGGCTCCATGGAATCACTTCTAGAATCCAGGTTGTTTCAGGAACATGCCTCCTCAGCAGGTGAGGCAGGCACAGGGACACGAGCTCTGCTCTAAGGGGCCCCAGTGAAAATGGACAGCCCAGAGTTAATGCTCACAGCTCTGTTGTTATCTTGCTCTGAGGTCCCTGCTATTACATCTCCTTTACTGCTGTCCCCCCTCAGATGAACTGCAGCTGGTACCAACATCCTCTCCTGTGCAGGCACGTTCTCAGACTGTATGATCTTGTGTTCAGTACCTCTTTTTGGTAAGTGACAAGAATAAAACCACTCTTGTTTCACTATCTCTATTCTCCCTCCTACGTCTACCTGTTCTGTCATTTCTCTGTCAGTCTTTAACTCCAAAATCAATAAGCAGAGCTTGGGAATATTTCTTATTTCCTCTTAATCAACAAGGCCTTTATCAGTTCCTCTGTCAGGTTTCATCTCCCCTTCCCCCAGTGCATATAAAGGCATTACAGAAAATGCCCAGGACTGAAGTTTCTATTGTCTGAGCTACTATTTGCTGGGTCACAGGTTTGTGAGCACTTGCTTGCACAGTTGACTAAAGCCTACATATTAACCAGCTGGTCATCAGGGATCTTGGGAGTTTACACGGAAGTGTCATTCAACAAAGCACCACCTTACAGCTAATCAAGTTCAATGTCCTCTGCTTGGATCAATTCTGTGATTAATCCAAGGACATCCACGTCCTGAAATTCCACAGGCTGATGAGATCAGACAGGTGTGATAAGGAGGGGGAAAAAACAAAAAAAAGAAAAGAGCACACAGAAGAAAATACACTTAAGTTTCTACACATCCATATTGTCAACTGTTGTTTACCTGTCTCAGGTAAAGAGAAATGTTAGAAGGGTAGCACTGGCAGGGCTATCAACTCTTCCCTCTGTATTACTGAAGGCAGCTTTTAAAGCACATTCAATACTACAGGCAATACCTGCTCGTAATTTTGGTGGACACCACTTTACACAAGTACACTGGGCCCATCAGTTTTGGAGCTGCACTGCAATCCATCAGGGCAAAACACTCTCTAGCTTAAATAGCAGTGAAGAAGAGACAAACAAATAGCACCACACGTGCATGAATGTTTCAAGCTCATCTGCAGCCTATGCATACAGCTGTAGGGCTCTAAAACCTGGGCTGCTCACAGCAGAAATATCTAATGCCCACTGCACTTCAGCAGCAAAAACAATTTAAAGGCAACATACTCATTGTATTTAAATCAAAAGGAACAATTCTTATGTGATGTAGATTTGAATCTGCATCTACAGCAATGCTGCTCTCTTAAGATTACATCATTTCTCATTAAAATAATTTTACATAAAACATTACACGTATCAGATTTCTAAACTACTTCTGAGGATGAGAAAGAAACCAGATCAAACCATGGCATTAGCAGGCATTACCACAACTTTGCTAGCTTTTTTAAAGGCTACTTATATCAGCAATCCCCTTAACAACTGAAGTTCATTCCAAAAAAACCCTACAAAACTCCTCAAAAAACCCAAAAGAGCAACAAACATTTCATGTACCATTAATCCCCCTCCCTTCTCTTACCTTGATGGCATGCCTCAGTGCATGAGCATCAAAAATGTATGCTGGTCTCATCAAAGACACCATCAATGTTTCAAACTTGCCAGTGAGTTCCTTTTTCAGGTCATCCACGAGATCCTAGTGCAGAACAAACAGTGCTGTAATGAACAGGGACTAACCATTTTCCATGGATACAAGCTAAGAGACCCTGGAGACACAGCATAAACAGCACAAGGGACATGTTTTTGTTTTAATTGGTACCTCAACTGAAACAAATAAGGCAGAAGAAAAAGTTACATGATCATACAGAAAACTCAGAACACGTGGTGATTTTTTTCAGGATATGGCAGGGGGGAGGAGAGGGGGAGAAAGAAGTAAAACTAAATTTGCTTTTAAGCAATGTTTTACACACCCATGTGACGACTGTGCCTCATAGTAATTATCATAAGCCCCAAACAACTCACTTCTGGAGGTATTTTCTTCTACTTACCCTGCCAAATAAGGTTTTAAAGGCAGAAGCAATTTCTTGTCGCTGAGCATTGTTTCTGCTGGTAAGGATCGTCAGCACAGTCTCTTCATCAGTGCCTGAAGTTAGAAAGGACACAGAGTTACAAACACACTCTCAAAAACAAACAGCAATGGCACAGACTCAAAAGGCAATGAAGGATGCTCTGGAAGCAAAAGCCTACTGACAAACAGCAGAAGTATTTAAAATAACAAATGTCACCACAATCCAAGCTGAGCCACCAGGTTTGGTATTCTGCTGTTGCAAAAATATGACTGGAGGACCTGTGTGTTGTTTGCTCTCCATCACTGCTGTGTCAGACTGTGCTCCAGGCACTAATTATAACATTTTGTCTCTGTCTGTGTAACACACAGAAGCTTTGGGCTCACAAACAATCTGCCAACTCCCAGCAAAACTCAGCCCAGTAGAGAGGTGTGAAGCTACTATCCATTTTACACACAACAGCTTGCAAGGTATTCCTCACAGCATCTCACTAGACCTACTAAATTTGCCTGGAGGCTGAGGTGTATCACTTGCCCCTTCTCCCCTTCCTTCCACAGGTGGCTTCAAAGAAAGCAGCAAACCAGGCTCTGTTCTCCCAGGGGAGTTTTGGGGCAGAAGGCTGCAGTGTGAGTTTACAGCCCACTAGTCAGCCTGCATTCAGGCTGTGTGCTTTTCCCAGAACTGTAACATGCTCACACACTTCCAGACTGAGGAGGCTCTCGTGGATTTTCCAAGCAGTTTCTGCCATACTGCTGTAATTCTCCACAGCTGCTGCCTGTAAATCCACAGTCCAGCTACTGTGCTGTAAAACTCTGTGCTGAGAAGCCTGGGGAGTATCCATTTTCTTTTTAACCACCTTCCTTTTTCCCTTAGGCTAAGCTAAAAATAAACATCCCTGAGAGCAGAGAGCAGCGCAGTCAAAACCAGGACACGCCCAGACTAGGGCACTCCTGGTGCTGTCATTCCATGGCATGTAGACACAGGTCCTACTCTCATCTAATATAAAAAAATTGAGTTCAGAAAGGATGTTTTCAGAGAAGCAAGAGGCCTCCCCTTCTTGGAAAAGAAAAACTTCTTACCCATTCCCTTCATGGCCTTACGAAGAGCTTCTGCATCAGCTCTGGCATCAAAAGGAGAGAAGGCTGTCACGGTGCCTCTGGTGTACTAGAGGGGGAAAAGGGGTCGGGGGAGAAGAAGAAAGCCATGAAATAAAATATCACACCTTTCAGTTCTCCATACATGAGCTCAGCCCAAACTCAAATCCACAACCCAAAACTGATAATATTTTTCCTGCAAGTGTCTGGCAAAATTACGGTCTGTGGGTATTTAAACATAGCTCGCTCCAAAGGTCCTACTACAGTTTTACTCAGTGGTACCCCAGTTACATTTGGGGCTATTTACATAAGAGCAGTTTGCAGAATTAGTATTTACAACACTGGAGACTGCATGCAGGAAAATTGCTAATTTGAAAAATTAATTGCATAAGTCACATGTGCTAGGAAAATTGCACAAAGATCCAAGACATGCCTGTAAATAAGAACTTCCACTCCATAAGGAAAACCTACTGGAACTCCTAAGCAGTGTCACATTGATTTTTTTCCACTACCTTGCAAATGAGCCTACTGAACTCTGCAATGACTTTCAATTTTTCATCATGTGGCTTTTCACATAAGCAACTTCTTACACGAGTGACTCAGCCACATTAGTTTACAGCTAAAAAGAAATAACAGTTCAAACATAAGGATAAAAGATCAGCTTGTACAAACACAAAAATAACCCCTCTTGGTTTCCATGGAACATGGCTCTTCAGGGAATTTCTCTCTGGATTAAACACTAAAGGCGACTCATCACGCTTATGGAAAAGTTTTGCCTTTATTTAAACATGTTAGTTCAAGAACCTTGACTATACCATATATATGTGTTTAGCACAGTAGTTAATTTATAAAATACATAAAGTGTAACGATGGCCAAAAGGGGAAACAGCCGGGCTTGGGGAACAAGAAGGTTTTCCCAACAGCTGATGGGAAATCTCCTGCAAGCATTGCTGTAGTAATCAGTATGGGCAGAGCATTTTTCCACTGTAAAGAGCATGAAAGGAAGTGCCAAGACACCTCCTGAGCCTGGCATCAGATGACTCCACACCAGAGCCATGTGGCCTCTGGGCTCCAGCCCTTCCCTGCAGTCAGCAGTTTTAGGCACTGCGTGCCCTGCTCTGCAGTCAGTGCCCTCGGGCAGGTCAGCCAGAAGAGCAGGGAGAGAACACAGCAGGCGAGCACCGAGCACACACTGCCCCGAAGCGTTGCTGCCTCTGGGGGCACCTCTGTGTCACCAGCACAGACTGCCCACCCCTCCCGCAGCTGCCAGGAGGTCGGTGTGTGTCTGGCGTGTTTTGGCAGAGCAGAACACGAAGTATCACCGTGTTTAATAGCAGCAAGCTTCTTTTGGGGAGATGGTTCCCGATACCCAGCACGGCAATCCCAATGGAACGTTCTTGCTATTCCCACTACACAGTTAACTACAAGTTATTAAGCAGTACTTCAGATTTAGGCAGAGCAATATGTATTTATTGTCATCTTCCTAGCTAATTCCAAAGGCTACCACGAAAAAAATCTCAAGGATTTGGGATGCAATTTTATCAACTGAATTTAATTTGGTAAATCAGCTGGAGACTGAAAGCCTCTCCCTCCTTCTCCCTTATTACCACACCAGCCAGTGTGGAGTTATTTAAAAGTGTATTTCCCACTGTTCTGTTTTGTATCATCTTAGAATAACTAATATTACAGAACTACCATGATTCTCCTTTGGAAATGACCAATGTCAACAAGACTCAGAGGACGCAGGTACTGATCTTGAAGTTAAAAGCTTTCCTTTCCTTATCTTGTTATAAGCAAGTGGAATTCCTCTTCACAATTCCTAAGTCTTGTGACAACAGCCCAGCATTCCTCCATGGCTGTATTAGATAATCAATGTGTGAACACCAAAAGCCAGATTAAATCTACCTCTGCATCACCCTTCTCAATCCTTCATTACTCTCTTTCCCAAAGCACTGCATGGAAAGGCCCAACATACACTAAGCTTGATGAACAGTTCCTGGAAACCCTCTGGTGCAGTTGAAGTCTGAAAGATTTTCCTGATGTCTGAGCCCCATTTGCATTCCAGACATTCCCTTCTGATGAACAGCACTTACTGGATTTTGGATCCCTGTCAATCAGAACCAAGCCAGAAGTAGTGCTGCAGCTCTGCCACCCAGTACAACAAAAACCTACATCACCTGGGTACCGGGAGGGAAGAGCTGCCTCCTCCTTCCCAAACATGCCACATTTTGGCCAGAGAAAGAGAGGGCGAGCACCTGTCCTACACCACAGAAGCCAAATCTGAAATGGGAGCCATGAACCAGACCTTTCTAACAAAACAGATCCATACAAAAGAGTTTCTGACAAAAGCCAGACACTCATTTATCAAGATAACTTGGCTTCAGTTTCAGCATTAAGTAGAATTTAAACTTTTATTGAAACAAACTGGTACTTGCAGATGGATTGCAGCATCACAGCTGCTATGCCATCTAACCCGGTATGAAAAATGATGGAATGAAAGACAACTATTTAACATTTATTTACAAACTTCATAATTTATTTACCTCTATAAAAAGCTATCCTGTTTTTAGTACCACACAAAATGTTCCTTGCCATCCCTGTAAACAGACAGACAGTAACACTATGACTTCATAGGTCCTTTTTCCTTTGGTTACTAGGTTGCCTACCCAGTGGAGCCCAAAGCATGTCAATAAAATGGGGAAAGCACATAAATCCTTTTGTAATTTGGAGCGATCCTTTAATAAATCACATCACCCTACACTGGGCATGTAAATACAAAGAGAAGTACAACACACAAGATCAGCAGAAAGTGTGCCACAAGATTGTAACAGCCAGAACTGACCCACATTCTTATCTTTCTGCATTCTCTGATACAGGGACTGCTGTTAAGGAATCATGTGCAGTGCAACACTAGAATTAAACAGCAGCTTGCATTTTCTCCCAATAGGACCAATGGCACCTAGACACACCAGCTTGGCATGAAAACGAAAGGCAGAGATAAAAAGAAAGAAGGAAAAAAAGAAGACTTCAAAGCAAGAGATGATTTTGCTTTAGAATTTATGCCTCTCCAAGTGAGGATATTAATCTTCTCCGGTATTTTTGTTCAATTCCATTCTAGCAAAAGTTTGCAGAAGAAGATACCTCATCAGGTTAACTTTCTAATGAGCTCAGAGCTGCAAGAACTTCTCCCAAGAGACAACTTGATATGGCCACATATCCTGGCAACAGCATTATCTGCAAGATCAACAATAGCCACTTAATGAGGTTCCTTTTAATTTTTCTCACCAAGGACACAAAATATTTCCCACCCACAAGATTCCACATTTAGCCACTGTTCAATACAAGGCATTCATACCAGCAAACAAAAGGCCATACTTGAACTGATCCAGACTTCTACCCTTGCTCTGTACCCATCACAGCAAGTTCTTATCAGTCAGATTTACCCCAGATAGAGAGTTATGCCCCTTAGAGCAACAGAACCAGCATCTCAAAAATTTGCTGCTGGACAGCCCAGTGTTTACTGCAAATAAGGGGTCATGAGACTTATTTTTTTTAAAGCAGCCTTCTGTTTACAAGATGGCACAGGAAAACTGTGGAGTGGCAAGAATGGAAATGGAGAATATTTACCAGCACACAGGTTGACAAACAGAGAAGGTATGCTATTTTCAGCAGACAGGAGAGCCCACAGGGTCACGTGCTAGAACAAATGGCAGACTGCCCTAAGATCTCTCTCACAAGAACAGCCACCTTGCAGACAAACACAACAGTGTTCTCTGCTGAGCTGAAAAGCCTTCACGGCCATTGGAGACCGCACAGAGATCCCAGTTCAATCTGTGCTTTAAAACTGACATCACACGAGAAATGCACAATTATTTCATTATATCCTCACCAAAAATTCAAGGGTAGTACAATGCAAATTACATTGTGAGTGGATGCAAATGCACACCTCTAAAGACATATCTACAAAAGACCTTTCTAAGCCCAGCAATGCTTCAGATGGTTTGCTTAAACTAGAGGAGTAGGCTCTGGTCAGCAGACTATATTCACATCTGCCCCACTAAATTTAAACTCCTGAGAAAGAACATAATTACACAACATCTGTGTTGAACTCTGAGTCAGTACACCATGGAGATACCACAGATAGGGAGGAGGACAGCAGGAAAAAAAAAAAAAAGGGAAAAAAAAGGAAGAGAGGGGGGGGGAGAGAAGGAGAAGAGCACACAGCAGCAAGGTGGGAATCAGTGCAGGGACATCTGCAAAACCCCTCAAAGAACCTGCCCCCATGAGCAACCTCAAGAGAGCCAAAGAAAGTGCTTGTATTTCAGAATGCAGGACAATCCTTTGAAGCACTGCTGGAATTGGCAACCCTATTCCTGTGCTCCCAGTCACACACACACACTGGCAGCACAGGAACTCCAGATATAGCACAGAACAGCCACACCTTCACCAGCAGCAAGCGATCCTTTCCTGGCAGTGTACAAATGGATACACAAAATACTCCCAAGCTTACAGTGAGGGATAAAAAATGTGAGTAACAGCCCAAAACTGATCAGCCCCCAGCAAGCAAGTAGAAAACGCACTTGTTGCTCTTTTTCCAGATTTCTGAGCTAGCAAACCCAGGGTAGCAGTTCCCAGCATGTTCACTGAGCAGGAAGAGATGGTACCATGTGCATCTAACACAATAACAGAGCCCCACACATACAGATGTGGGAGAAAAGGCAGCTTGTTAGGACAGCAGTGTTCCTTCAAAGGCAGCAGATAAACACAGCCGTGGAGAGAGCAGTCTGTGCAGCACATCACAGCATGCTGTAGTTTTCCTACAAAATGAATGACCCTTTTTGTTCTGGACACGGAACACAGAATTCTGCAGGTCTTTGGGGAAAAAAAATCATCTCCACAGAACTGAGAAGAACAAGTAGTTCAGTGATCAAGACTCCAAATATAACACACCTTCTTCGAAGTCCAGATACATCACTGAAGAATAAAGTCAAAGTTGGATTTTGGTACACTGTGCTGTGCAGCCTTTGTGAACCCTGAACCTTTCGTTGTACACATAAAGGGTTTCTGTCAGTTGGCACTCAGCACTTCATGACTAATGGGCATTTTCATTCTTACCACTATTTCATGATGCAACAACATTTAGAACAGACACCTCCCATGAGGAATAGAGTTTTCTCTTCAACTTTGGTTTTTAGTTTTATAAAATGAATTACAGGCTACAATGTTGTAACACTCCCAATCTTTCATGGCTGCCTAACTGCACAGGCAAACAATAGTACTGACTGGAAAGCAGCCCTCTAAATGTGGAAATTGGAGAACAAGGCCCACCTAGTACAAGATCTCAAGGTTCCAATGGCTTCAACCTACCACCACAGTTAAAACCCAGCCTCAGGTGCCACCTCAGGCAGTAAAATATTCTGTTATCTATGAGGACAAGAGGAACTGGTTTGCACTAGCAGAGAACAAAATACTCCTTTTAAAAAGACCCAGAGTTAAAGTTGGAATCTCTGTGGAACAGATAAGAGTATTGTAAATTTCCATGCTTTTGTTAGAAAGAAGTTACACCAGGCCTATGAGCAAAGTTACTTATTCTGTAATAAAAGGTTCATTGTCCAAGTATATCCATCATATCAGGTGTCCTGTCCTGGCATGGGTAGGGGTTCCTGTTCTCCTAAGATGCATCCTACAAACCTGGGGTGGTATTTAAAGAAGGAAAAAACCCTTCTTTGTCCCTCAAAACTCAAACAAATAAACAAACAAAAGCTACAAAAAGACTTTAAGGATTTAGAGGAATAACATTAAAAACTTCTTTTCTTTAAAAGTACCCTTTCTTCAAAACCATGTCCAGACAGCATAGAGGCATTAAGACACCACTAATCACTGCACTCATTAAGTGCAATTACCCTGACCTTTGGGAAAAGAGTCATACAATTAGATTGCTTTCACTTCCTCCAGCAGTTCTAAACCCGCAGATAAGCCATTCAACTCTTTATTTTACTTTTAAGAGCGTATGAATTTGATGCAACTATTGACACAAACGCCGCATTTTTTATGCCTTCTCCCAGGCTCAAACCACAGCAACGAAAGGGAATTAAAAACCACCGACTGAAGAACTGCACGACTGCTCCACGGCCTCCAGAAAAATGAATGTTAAATATGGGAACACCGGGGACGGGAGCCCCGAGCCTCCACTAGGCACTGCCACGGCAGTACTTTTTTTTTCTCTTTCCTCTTTCAGTGGAAGGAGCCTCCACCCAGGCGCAGTATAAACACAGGGTTCCGAAAACTTGGCCAAATTAGTGGAAAGTAGTAGGAAAGAAGAAAAAAAAAGTTGTCTGACGCGGGACTCACATGATCCCAGTCCCACTCCCGTCCGGGGATAGGGTGGCTTAAGGGAGCCCGAAAATCAACCCGTGGGGAGTAAAAGGAGATGGATAAGAGGAGGATGTGTCGGGAAGGGACCGCGTTATCCCGGGGATGCCGCTCTCCTCACCTTCGCCATCTCTGCGATCCTCCGGGTGGGGGCAAGTCCGAGTGTGCAAAGAGAGATGCGACAGCGAGGGACAGCGGGGAGGGACAGCGAGGGACAGCGCCCGGCACCTCCTGCCGCTCCCTGAGCCGCTGCGAGCCTGCGGGAGCGCCGAGGGAAGGAGGAGGGAGGAGGACCCGGTCCAGCCCCGGTCTGGCCCCACCCGGGGCGGGCAGCGAGGCTCGGCCACCGCCCCGGGGCCGCCTGCAGGCGGGACACCCTGCAAACCCCGGGGCTTTCCCCTCCGTCCCCGCTGAGCCGTGTCCCTTGGCCGGCACAGACCTTCCAAAGGAAAAGTCACCATAGGCTCCACCATCAGGGTGGCTCAAGTACCCTTCCCGCTGAAGTCTATGTAAAAATGAGTTCCCGTCACTCTGGAGGGGATAACAGCACTGAAGGGCAAGTCTGAAGTGAAGACATTTAGTCAAAAAGCAGGCATTTGCTTAGCTGACCGAGGCCAGCTTCCAAGTAAGTCAGGTTAGGCAAACAAGAAAAGTGCTGGAATAGAGTGTAAGGGCTGCAGTTCTGGACCATCAGCATGGCGAGAGTGTTGGGTGATGACAACTTTTACTTATTGTCTTCCAGCGGGACCATTTCACTGCCTCGGGCACAGAGAAGGTGTATCCAGTCCGCAGAGCAAGGAAGATGCAGTCTGTCTGCGTGGCCAGGCAATGAGCTGCTCCATGCAAAGCTGCAGACAGGCTCCCTCACCCATACAAGCACAGCCGGGCTGCGCGTCGGATGAAAGGAGGAAAAGTAACTGCAATGCGAATGGAATTTACTATCTGTGCCAAAATAAAACGTGGACTTAATCCCGCTGTGTGAGCATTTTAACATGTAACAGTCACTCCTGTCTTGCAGCGAGTTGCGTTGACCTCAGAAAACACCGGCTGAAAAACAGAGCTTGGTGTAAACTTAAATATTTTGTACAGCATTCCTTGCTGCCCCAGAAGTGCACGTTCAGTTCAGCAAAAACATGGGACCCACCCAGCTGGCTTCCTTCGCAGAACTGAGGATCAAATGATTTGCTAAAATGTCCTGGCTTACTTATTAAAGTCTGATTTGAATCTAGTCCCTTGAGGTGGCATTCCACACATGCATGAGGGGAATAGAGAGCTGCTCGTTACATCCATCTGTATATTTTTCAGATGCATTAGATGTAGAATAGCACTATAAAAGAAAACATCAGAGACTATCAAATGGTTTAAAAATAAAAAAGTCGTTGACATCGAAATGGGCTGCTTTTAGTTTAAGCAAAATCTTGCTCAGTCACATCCCCCTTTTTCTGAAAAATTAAGTTGTCTTCTCCTTACAGATTATATCCAAAGCAAGCACAGGCCACGTTGGATCATATTTCAAGCTTTACCATCTAGAAAACACACCCATAAGGAAATGCAGTGGGATCTAAACCTGCTCCATTTAACTCACTCCAAAATCCTGTCAATCAGAATGGGGCACATAAGCACAGTGATAACAGTGTCTTCAGTGCCAAATGGCACAGGTGTGGGCACAGCCAATGGGAGGCAAACCTCCCTAGTGACTCAGATGTGGGATAAGGAAAAGTTATTGAGTAATGTGAAAGTTAAAAAAAAAGATATATCAGTATCCTGTGAACAAGTAATAAGACTCTAGAAACTGTTACAGGATGGGTTCTTCTGGATTGTGGGATTTTTATTTCCTCTGCCTTATTTAATATCCTTACTACTTTATAGCAACTCTCAAATTTAAGGAAATGATCAGATGTATTGAATTCCATTTTTCCCCTTAAACTTTGTGTTGGGGATTATGGGTTTGGAATCAAACTAACACATACCTTCTGTTCTGCAATAAGTGCCTCTGCTTCACTTACTTCCCATTCCCAGATTACTTTATTTCCTTCCAAAGTATTTGAAATAGTTTTCCACTCTTCTACCTTTGACCATCTTACACACAGTAACTCATTATTCCAATCTCTGTAACAGTCTTACTCTTATCCAAGCATGAGGAAACGTTCAGTCAGTGGAAGATAACCCCTGGATTTCTAATCAGCAAAGGACTGAGGAAAGAACCTTGGATGTGAGAACAGAGAATATTTTCCTGCTCTGAAAGGGTTCTGAAATACATTATCCAGGACAAATTGCAACAATAGGAAAAGGTTAATCAGGAAAGAGAAAGATCTTGTCAACAGATAACTGTAGGAGTAAAATCTACTCCAGTCAATATAAAATGTTATCAATGTGTGTTTAAGCAAAGAAATGTTTGCATAGCTTCGTGAAGACAGGAGGCCTGGGGGAGCAAGGGGAAATGTCAGAGTGAAACCATGGGAAAGATTCACCAGACCATTTGGCAAGAGCAGAAGTTTGGAAAAAAACCCCCACCTAAATCTGATCATCACCGAATTTCAGCCTTTGCAGCAATTTGAGCACAGAGTAAAAAGCAGGAGTAGCTTATGAGCAAACCCAGAATGAACCTGAAGACATGGACACGTAACTGGAGAGAAATGCATTTTGCACTGACTGCCTGCAGTGGAAACAATTCAAGTTAGGCTGAAACAGTTAGAGATGGTGACTCATAAGAACCAGATGCAGGACCTTCATGGTCACCATGAGCATGACAGCAGCTTTAGCAGCCAACAGTGTTCAGCCAGAAGTCACAAGTAAGCCTCCTAGATTTAGTATAATTCTTTTTCTCATTATTTTTTTTAAATAAAGACAACTTTTCACACAAGCAAAACAACCACATTAGGTGACAGCAGTCTTTCCACCTTTCAAGCCCCTCCCTGCTCTTTGCATCTTCAAACACTGCTAAAATCATACCAGGATGTAACAGTCTGTTTCCCAGGGCTGCAGCTGGCACAATGCACTTCCATTTCTCCTGTAGTGCAGTGCTGCAAACACCTGTAATGATAAACAACAATTAAACATGAGAGGCAGAATGGCAGTACCTTGATGATATATTTAGCTCTGCCACACACTGGGACTTTGTAAGCAGGGTCAGTCAGTTCCCAGTACACTTCAAGGTAGAGGCTGTGTCCATGTAGAGTAAAATTCCAGGACTGGTACCAAAGTCACACTTTCAAAGGGAAAGGAAATGCTGAAATATCACACTGAGGCTGAATGTGCCTTGATTAAGGAACCAGGAAGTGTTCAGGAGCCAGAAAACTGGAAAGCCCCAAATCCCAAACCTCAGTATAACCTGCACCTCTTGGCCTCATTTCAAGAGCCTGTGGGGAGGACTGCATGTCACACCAAGGACAGAATTAGTGTGCACGTGCTACCCAAAGCACCATGACCTCAGCAAACCTGCTCACTGCTGTATGAAACTCAGACAGGCAAGAACATCTAGGCATATTTATTTAAATTTAAAAAGTTAATTTTTCTTGAGTGGTGACCACCTTATACAGTCCAAAATTGCCATCACACAACAGTTGCCCAACAGAGTTGTTGCAGTTGTCACTGCACGGGAATCATCAGATATGTGAAATAATTAACTTGATATGGGCTTTTCAAAGTGTTGTTGTAGCACTAAAACACATCTGCACATTTTTCAGGAAAAAATATACAAATGTGAGGGGATGAAAAGCCAGCACAAAAGCAGCTCATTTCAAAAGCACGTCCTCTTGCAGTTGCTGTCAACAGCAGGCTGCTGGATCATGCAAAGACGAATAACCTCAGGGTTTTTTTAAAAAAAATAATGCAAAGAGGGCTGGTTTGCTGTACCAAGACAGTCTTCCAGTGGATGTCCTTATCTCCTGCCCAAAAGCATCATACATCATTTTGCTACCAATACTGTCCCTGAGCTATTACATGACTCTACATAGCTACCTTTAAATGCATCACAGAAGAGAATAAAAGAGCAAGGCCCACATTAAAGGCAAGTTTGCTCTGCTCTGTATCCAATGGCTGCTGAAAAGGGAAAGGTCCTTCAATTTATCTGACAGAGCTGGAGCACAGGAATCATGTTAGGGCACTTTTCATATGATATAGAAAGGCCAAGGCCTCTTAGTGTCCTACTTAAAATATTTTATCTTAAAGAAATCCTATTGCCAAATACTTAAAAAATCCTATTGGAGAGGCACTGAAGTGCAATAGGCCTGCCAAGGGAGATTTTCAGGCTTGGGAAATTTCATGGAGCAGTTTCCTTATGGAATTATAACTAAACATCAATCTCAAAGGCTTTTCCACACTTCAATACCTCTTTGGAAGTAAAACAGTCAAAACTGCTTGATGAACCACAAGTCAGAAGCAAAGGTGAGGGAGGGAAAAATAGAGCCATTTCAAGTTCATGCTTTGATTAACACTGGCAGAGAAGAAATGGGTTTTGTTCCAGCCTGGTGCCAGCAGATGGCAATTTCCCAATGCCTCCTTCCCCTCTGCTCCTACTTGAGGACAGCAAACAGTTCAGCACACATGGAGACTTGAGCACCTTGGGTGGAAGGCATGAGGAGAACAATATGCATTAACACTATTAAAATAAGGGACAAGATGGAAGGGTGTTACTGCTTTACAGGCAGGGAAAAATGTTCATATTTTAACATTGACAGAGCTTATAAAATTTTTTCCATGCTGCATGTTCTGGCATCAGGAGGCTGCTGAAGGACAGACCAAGAGTACAACTTAGAAGACGACTTTGTTGTTTGGGGTGTTTTTTAAGGCACTTTGAGAGTTGCTTTGGAGACTAAATATTGGCTTGTATTTCAGCAAAGACAATTTCCTGTAAGTGATTCATTACTTCTAATCCACAACCCATTACAGAGCAGCGCTCTGTCAGATTCCTGATTTCTCCTGGGACACCAGTACAGTGTGGAAAGGTTAATAGGAAGTAAGAGCATTCATACCAGTTACAGCATCAGGCAGCTGAATTCATCTTACTGGAAAACTATGTTGTTTTCATTTAGTCTGAAAAGGTGAAAGTTATTTGAAATTGTCCTTAGAGTAAGACATCACAAGGATGTCAGCAATGCAGTAATCTCAATTCAGCAAAGACAAATCACTTGAGCCAGATTCTAGTGCATGCCTTACACCCTGGATGCTAAGCTTGATTACTAGGACAGCTCTGCAACACTACACTAAGGCAGGGCTTGATCTCCAGGCTGCCTAATCCACCCTGAGAAACACAGTTTACACCCCCAAGGAGTAGTGACACAGCTCCTCCACTGGCACAAGGGGAGACAAAAGGAGCCAGGTGCTTTGGTTATACTCTGCAATTGCAGCTGCTCTGCACCACAGCTTACCTTGAGCAGATCACTTAGGCTTTGTGCTCCACACACTTCCCCACAGTGGTGGTGTACGAGGGCACAGCCCATCAATAACAGCACAACACTGGTTTTGTCCCCCATCCAAGAACTTGAAGCACTGTGGGCAGATTTTAAGAGCCATTGCAAACCTTTGGGAGAGCACTAAGTTACTACCCAGAGTAACAAATGCACGTTCAGAAAGATATTTCCCTTAACCATTAGGCCATTAGTTCTACTTAGGGAAGAAGAGTGGAGAGAAAAATAATTCTGTTAGCTTAATGGAAACCCAAAAAATCTGAGGGAAGAAAATAGAAACCATCCATGAGTGGCTATTTCCCTCTCTGTGGAGAAGAGAAATAAGTTTAGCTGAAATGAACCGGCATAACATCACTAAACAAGTGCGGGCTTTGCATTTATTGTTCCCTAAAATGCTTCTCAAGTGAGGTCCTGTAACAAGACCCCTTTCTCATCCAGGGGCCTTGCATTAGCACACCCACGAGAGCATTGAGATGCAGGAACACCATTATCTTAATTTTCAAATGGAGGATCCAGGTAAGCTGAGGCTCAGTGGTTTCCCCAAGGTCAGACCAGGCTGCTGGTAACCAAATCCAGGTTTCAGGTCACAAGCTACAGACTTTGCACTGCTTTGTTCTTTCTCTCTTTACTTTGCCAAAGGTCCTCAGTGTCACTGAAAACTGTCTCCTTGGTTTACATATTGACTGGTGAAGAAAAGAACCCATAAATTATTCTAAAGATGCCAGAACAAGAAGCACCTCCACACTCTGTGTGGCTATCGTCATCTGAAATAGCACAAGCCTTGATTCTCATAAATAAAAGCAGAATTAGGCTCATAAAATATGAGTTTGATTATGAGGAAATAACCAAACAAAGCTACATGGACTTGTTTTCTCTTCAGCATTTCCTTGAGTTTCTAAAACACGTTGATCTCAGCCTTCCAAGCAACTATTCAAACCCCTAAGAGTGTGTATCTTGTAGCCTATGAAGCCCACACCACCACCTAGATAACCCAACAGTTTGATCAGGAGGCACTAGGGTCTTGTAGAGCTTTCATGATTTGTCTAGGAACTTATTTCCACTCTTTCTGTCCATAAATTCCCATCTACTCCCCAACACTGAATGCTTAGTGCTCCTGTAAACACAGGAGACAATTTTAGCACTTAGCTCAAGAACTCTAAAACCTCTTTTCTGGTTTCTGTGATATGTTTTGATATCTGAACTAGGAAAATCTACCTAAATTGCCAGCACATAAGTGTGTTTTAATTGCTCCTGCTAAGTCACTGGAAATGCACACCCAGACACAGACACTCTAGGTTAAAACTGCTCCATTTCTTTCTTTAATTTTGAAACTTAAAAGGTGAGCAAGCCACTCATGGACAAAATCATGCAAACATGACACTTTGGGCATAGTCTTGCATAGGAAAAAAATCCCACAAACCTCTCACTTGGTGTCATACAAGGTTGAAGGGTCTGTCACAGTCTAAACTCCAAGACACTTTTAAATAGCATTTCTTAGCATTCTGCTGTTCCCACTTTGATCATTGCCAGGCACAAGGGGTTTTTTTTGTCCCTCCATGGATTGCTGGTCCTGCTCTTCAGAAATAAGACATTGTTTAAATTTCATCCCCATCATATTTTTAAGAGCTGGATGTATGACAGAATATTTCTATTTTTCCTAAACAACCTGCTCACCTGAAAATAAGCCCTAAGTTTGGGAGAAGTGTCTTTGGTAACATTCCTTTAAAAAGCCTCAGTGCCCCTGCATCTCCTCTTTTGGTGGAGTTTTTGTTACCTTAATTCATGCTTTCAAGCATAAAGTGATTAAAATAGCACACCAAGAACTTTAAGCAGAGGTAACCACAGCAGAGCTTTAGGTAAACCAGAGAGGTTGAGCCCAGGAACACAGATCCTGATGCAAACTGCAGTTCTATTTACTGAAAGGTGTTCCCATTCCCCACCACCAGCAAAACCTTCTATTTAGCTATTATTCATAAAGAAAAACCTGGTTTTGTTGATCATATTGATAGATTTTAGTAATGCTAATTTTACAGAGTAGGAGGATGAATTGAAAGCCAAAGGCAGTGAGTCCTTTTCAAGATCCGCTATTAGGCTACTATGAAACTCTAAATCTCTTTCCAGGAATGATACAGTTAAAATAGTATTTGTTCTTCATAGAAGTGCCTTGATACAAATCCCTACACAAGTCCTAATAACAAGCACTAAATCTTAAGCTATAGGTTGGAATTGTTTTGGCAGTGTGCATGTAACTAGTGCCATGTATCCCAGCCTGTTACCAGACCAAAAACCGGAATGGTTTTTGGCATTTAGATGCAACAGGATAAGCACATTTGCAAGGGCAACCACAGACTGCCTGATGTTAAATGTTATTCCCTGCCTCATCCTTGTATATCTTCAGCTCCTCATTTTGATGTATCTATTTCCAGTCAGTGGATTGAATGACTTATCATGGATTGCCTGCAACACTGCTCACTTGACTATATCCCAGGTAATCAAAATCCTGGGATAAATAAAATAAAAATAAAATAAAAATAAAATAAAAATAAAATAAAAATAAAACTCCCTCAAAAAAGCCAACACCCAAATGCAAGCATGGAGCTGCGAAGGAATGTGATGCCATGATTGATCCAGTCAAATCACCTTCCCAAAAGTAGAAAAGAAAAATATCCAGACCTCCCTGCTCCCTGGGATATTTGCTTGCACGTGCAGCATCAGAGCAGTGAAACTGGGTCTTAGAGAGCACTCAAGTTGTGACAGGCAGCTTTTCTAAACAGAGCAATTCTTGCTCCTCTAGAACTGCCCACCTCTGGACTGGGGAGAGGGAGGAAAAGGGGGGAAATTCCTGCCCTGATCCCTCCAACACTGTTAAAGCCCTGGGGCCATGGAGTGGCAGGACCTACAGCAGCAGGAAAAGGTGGTGCACTCCCATCCCTGCAATGGCACCAGGCAAACCAGCACACTGACACTTGGCATCCCAGCTGCCAAACAGGAGCAGATGCATTTTAGTCTTTTAATATCTAACCCATTTGCTTCCCTGTGTGCTATTATTTGCTGAAAACAGCTGCAGACTTAAATTGCCTTTCTTGCCTTCAGCCAAAATAAATAAATATTTATGGCTGATTAGTGTTTCCTCTTCAGAGTTGTGAGTGTTCACCTGGCTAAGCTGCTGCAATAAGAGGCAACGCCGGGTCCCAGGAATCGTATCAGCTGCTGGGCCTCCAGCCACAGGGGGAAACCAGGAAACACAAACTTCACAGCAACACCGGTCTCCATCTGCACCTCTGTAAGAGCAGGCAATGCCCCTCCTGCCCCACAGCATGGCTCTGTGGGGCAGAGCTGCAGATACAGCTTCAGCACTAAATACAAGATCACAGGACAAACTTCCAGGAGCTTATGGCAAGAGTACCAAGAAACAGTCCTTTGGTTTGTGCCTGCCTATTTTTGGAGCCCTAGTGCATATAATCTGCATGAAAGCAGCACAGAGTGTCACCACCTGAACAGGCCCTGGTGGTATTTCACAGTATAATTCACAAGCCCTCTGCTCAGAAATGTGACACATGGAATGATTCAAATATAGCTTTGCCTCAAAATTATTTTTAAATCAAAGGAACCCACAAAAAAAAATGTACTTTATGCCAAATACCTCCCACTGTTAGTAGCTACAGAGCCAAGGGCTTGGGTTTTGTACAAGGATCTCTTTAAGATGTATATCCCAGTATAGCAGGACTGTTATACAGCAGTTCAATACCAACTTATCACAGGTTATTCTGCTGAATACAAAGACAGAGAAGGATGGATGCCTGCATTTTGTCAGACTCCCATTCCCAGTCACTGCAGGAATTTGAGTTAAACCACTCTCAGCAGCAAATTTTTCAAAAATGGCTATGTAAATAGTCAAAGGGGAAGCGAAAACATGAATAATGTAAATGCAGATTTGCCGAAATCCCTTCCCGTATTTCAAACGCAAAAGGGTACTAGGGATTCTGACAGCAGGATGAACCTTATAGAAAACGGGACATCTAGTGGCACTGCACGGGAATTGCGGCACGGGCAGAGACGTCTGAAATATTGCACGAAACTGCACAGAGGAGTCCTCCAAAATCCTGACACAGGATAAAATTTTATTCCAGGAGTCCATGAGAAAAAAATCCCTTTCTAAGTAATTAAAAAACCCCAACTGATCCACCAAGTGAACAGGCAGGTATTCCACTTGATGAGTTTTACTTTCTTTCCCCTTCTCCCTCCAAACCAGTCAAAAAGTTTGCATTATGCCATTCTGCTACATCTTCATTATAGATTCACACTTGGAAACACAATAGTTTCACCATTATTTTGAATAAGTTAAAGGTGAGAGCTCTAGCACTGGGGAAAAGAAACATTTTGTTTACCTAGACATCTTGGTATTTGATCCCAGGATACTTTTGCATTTAATTTTGGGTTAGGTGTTACGTGTTGGGGAAACAGATTTTGCACCCAGGAAACTGCAAATCCTACAGTTGTGATGAACAAATAAGGAGAAAAGATCAAAATCTGTAGATCACTCAGATTATTTCAGTGGAATTGCAACCAAAACCATCATAACTCATAAAAGCATTTCATTTCCTCCTCTGTACTAGCACTAAATAAAGTTTCAGTACTTTTTAGTATTCAAATAACTCCCCCCAAAACAAAGCTGAAAGGGGAAGGATTTTCACAACAGTGAACTGTTTGCACAGTCAAATCAAATTTTGGTCAAGCAAACTTCTTTTAACAGTTTGGTATTCATAAAAGACATCAAGCAAACAGCTTTCAAATGATGAATGAAAAATCCAGTCATGCTTTGACCTTGCTCAAAGGACCAGACTAAAATAGAGACACCAGATTTTCAAAAAACACTATTTTTAACTCAATTTCTGGTTAAATTAACAGTGGACAGTTCCAGGACTATGCACCTACCCTAAAAGCTAAAGTGTTAAAGAATTGGGGTAACAGTTTTGCCAAAAGCAGCAGCCAGGAGAGGAGCAGCAGTGCACATACAGAGCAGGTGCAGCACATTTTCCTCCCAGCTTTATGAGCCTTGTCCAAGGGGACTGAATTCAGCTGAGTTTGAATGAGTTACATGAATGCAGGAGTGGTGGAGAGCAGCAATGAATCATCTTTTCCTCCACACTTATTCTGTGCACAATAAGGTATTGCAAACCTCTAATTCCTCTGCTAAACATCAATAATCTTCTGATACCTGACAAGTCTCCAGGGATTTCATATTTGATTCGGAGCAACTGACACAGACAAGTCTATTAAAGCACACTTCAGTAAATCAGAGTTTAAAAATTTAAAGACATTTTACCCAAACTGTGCTTTTTAATGAAGAAGTGTTTCATATAACTACTGACAGATTACCATATCACTCTTAACAAGATCATTTCATCAGGGGCTTATGAAAATACAGCAAAGATATATTGCCTTTTTTTCCACAGTTTTAAAGTAAAAGAGGGCCCCCTCTCTCCATTACAAGATACACCTCATTCAGGCAAGAGGGTGGCAAGCCATGCTCACAGACAGACAGCAAAACCTCTGTGCAGACACTGAAACCCCTAGAGAAGTGCTGGGGAGTGTGTTAAGAGACCCCAATGTCACTGCTTTCCTGGAAACAACTGAAAAAGACAAAAAAAAAAGCCCCATAAACACATTTCCTTTCCCTCTATAGGGCACAGGCCTGCATACAGGGCCTCTCCTCTTTCCTACGCAAGAGAAACCAAGTATAGCAAAGTACATAACCATGCCATCTGCCCCTTCTGGGTCTCCTCTGCCCTGGGCCCCTTCACATCCCTGCATCCTTACCTGCTTCTCTTGACAGACACCCACCAAGTTATTCCAGAGGGCATCACTACTGCCCAGATCAGCAGGCAAGACCTGGGATACCCTTCCTCAGCTTTCTCCCAGGAAACCCACAACCTCTTGGTTTCCACCCTCACCTGCTAGTAAATAGGCCAACTCCCCTCTCTGCTGACCACACCTGTGTGTTGTTCTGCTCCCTCTCCACCTCCTGCCCACCCCTCACAACTGCTCCTGACTGGCTGAGTCCCACAGGGCTCATAGAAGTAGCTCCAGGCTATCCCAAAGAGGCAGCAAGCCAGCAACACTGCAGGATATGAAGATCTGAGCCAGATTTTATCGATTTTGGTATGGGAATATCAAGTTTTCATCACACATCTGATGTTACGTGTGGAAAGGACTGGTTTGAGTATATCAATAACCCCAAAGGAAGAGAAAACAAAAGAGGAAAAGTACACTCTGGTGATCCTTTCTTGCCAAGCAGAATAGTTAGACTTGTCTTCAGCAATCAATCAAGGCTCCAGCAAAACCTGTTCTACCAAGGACAGATGATGTCTTGCAAAAGAACAGATACCTCTGAAAACTTCATTACCATTCATTAATACAAAGGGCTGCCTCTTGACAAGTGTCCTTAATGCAGCATAAATTTTAATAAGGAGTGCACAAACAGCTCTGGTGCAGCTCACAGGCTCTGCTGAGCTTTAGGAAAACAGTTCCTTATGGCTCCTTCTCACCTCCTGCCCTGGTACTGCTGAAATGCCATTTCAGCACATACAGGGCTCCGGGCTGAACAGGGGAGACTCGTGTCCCAGGTCAGACACAGGCTGGGCTCAGAAAACAGAAAAATAAGAGAAAGACCCTTGGATGAGGCCAGTCCAAAGCACCAAGCAGGTGGTGGGAGACAGGCAATGACAGAAGTCTTCACCTCATGCTTATTATTGTTATCTTTTAACAACTTTTCCAGTTTGTATTCTTACTCCTGGATTTGCTGTTGAAAATGAAATCAAAGGCAAGGAACTGAGCACTTTTTATTCTACACCCATTTAGCCTAAACAGGCAATGGAACCCACCAAGCTTGTAACTTTGCAGAAGTCTGGAGGGAAAGGTTGTGTTAGGAGGGATTTCACTAACTGATATAGAAAACAAAATCATAAAGAAAATAATATTTATGGCAAGGAAAGTGAGATTCAGTGTTCAGCAGGAAATGCATGTTAGCACACACCACTTCCCAGGTGTTAAAGAGGTGTGAATTTGCCTTGGTGATCGCAGCAGGCTCCCAGTTAATTCAGCATTTACAGGTATTGAAAACATTATATTGAATCTTGGAAGAGCAGAAGGGCCACTTAGAAACACAGAGATTAAGTAAAGCCTTGTTTACAAAGGCTAGAATGAAAATTAATTTGTTCTGCTCTATCATCTGCAATCTCCAGCAAGCAGGGACTTGTCTTTTAGCCCTTTTTGCAGTTGCTATTTCTGTCAACACAGGTTCAGGAAAAGTACAAAATTGAATTCTAAAAAACCCCACAAACCTATAAAGATAGAAATAATAAACTAAGTGGACTGAGGGTGTAACATTAAACAAAATGATCCAGAAGAAGTGGAATATCATTTTAAGACCATTGCTATTGGCATGATCTGTTCTGAAGATGTTTATTATTCTGAAATCAGATAAAGAACATGCATTTTCAGAGAAAAGTCACACTGAAAACATGTAACTTTCTGATTTGTGAGGCTTTCCACAAACAATTCCTCCAAGAGTTGTCTACGTCTCTCATAGATCTGAAACATACTTACATCAAGTAATATAATCCCTGTTTTCTAAAACTCACAGTCATTATCATGTTGAAAGCTAAAATACCAATTTAATAATAATAAAAAAAGCACAAATCAGATGGACCACCATATTCAGCATTGAAAGCTTTGTCAGCTCAGATGTGCCTGCACCTCTGAACAGAAAACCTGTTTGGTCCAAGTCCCCCCAAGGCACCTCGAAAGAGATCTCAATTGACTGTCAGAGTTTTGACAGTCCTCCACAGAGGTGAATTTTCAAAGTAAGATTTGAGAGATGTAACAACATTTGAAGGGAACCAAAACAGTAAAGAGTTTCTGGGGAATGCCAAGAAATTAAAAGCAGATATTGCACAGCTGTGGAGCTACACTACGTGTCACTGTGAAAATACTCACACCAGATTAACCATCAGAAAAATAAAAAGGTTGCTGCATTTGTTTTAGAGTATTTGCAAATGCCCAATTTAGGACATTTCTGGCACAATTCTTCAGGCCTCACTGGAAACTATTTTGGTACACTAAGCCTTTGTGTCTTTTAATCAAGAGGTGGGAAAAGAGGTGCTTACCCAGTTAGTGCCTCTTCATAAAAGCATGGCATTATTCCCTCTTGAGCACTGTCTAACCTTCAACATAAAAACATTCAGCTTTGTGTGTCTTCCTTGGGAGATTCTTTCTTGATTTAACACACCTTATTGTCAAGTACTTTCTTCTGCTTTTCTTTTGACTAGTCCCTGTTTGTCCTCTGTGCTGTCATTCGTAGTTGTAGGTTATGCTAAATAAGTAATCTTCTTCCCCAGTGCTTATAAGTATTGGCAGATGGTTGTGTTATCCTATAGCTGTCAGCTAGCAAAAGCATACATATTTTACTATTTTATTCTTTCCTTCTGAATTTCCCAAATGCTTTTCAGGGCTCTTTATTGAGTCCCCTGTGGCTGCCAACAGTGGCCTAGTAATGAGGCGTCCTAACATCTTAGTGCTGGGCAGAAGGAAAACCTCCCAGGACAGGATACCTTCAGTAACACACAGAGGTCAGGATTAATTTACTACTCATGAGTCCATCTTGTATTTCTCCCACCCTGCAGTTTGTTTATGTCTTTCCAAGATGATTCATCTGGCTAATCTTACAGAGCCTTTGGCTAACTTCTGATTCTAATCACTGTTTAAACGAAATGATGCATACCTTTTGTTGGGAAGTTGGACACTGGGAATTTAGAAACTTCCTAGAAGATCTCTGGACAGTAGCACTCTTTGCGCCCTCCTCTCTGAATGAAAGGACAAGGGGCTGTTGGCAGCATGGACTTTTGTTTGGGAAAACAATCAGATACATCTGCAGGTGACAGCATCGAAACATGGAGTTTACTTGAAAGTAGCACTCATCTTGGAAATGTGTATTTTTTTTCCTACACTGCAGGTATTTGTGAAATTAGAACATTTGACATGCAGTAGTAGGACCAAAACAAGACAAAAATCCTCCAAATTCCAAATGTTTTAATGAGTAGCCCCCACAAATTTTCTGTTGCACTGTTGGGGTTGAATGCGTGTATGTCAGAGAAAATACACGTATAAATTTTCATTTTCCAGATGAGGATAACTCAGCCTGTGCCCTGTCAGTCACACTTGTAGAGAGTCATTACAAAAATCAGATCCTCTCTGCTCCCTGCAATACAATAAGTATGAAGTGCTTCTGCAAATCAGGTTATTAAAAGTGCACCAACCATTCACAAGATTTTAAGTACATCAGGGCTACTTATCTGTGAAGTCAGCTGGGTCTAAAGATAATCTCTTCATGCTCATGCAGAATATGCTTTACAGTTTTATGGCTACTTATATTAATTGAGTAAAACCATTAGTCACCATCTTTCTAATCACTGATGTGAGGCCAGAGTCATTCCCACCATTTCCACAGAGAAAGAGAAAGAAAACCACATAGATAAGAGGCTGATGGGTCACTGGCAGGGAAACTTAACCTGTGTTGTTTTCTCATCATTTTCCCATGACTTTGAAAATAAACAACCAAGAGTGGAGAAGGGCAACTGAGGCACCAGGAGGAGGCACAGCAGGACTAGGGAATAGAGGCTCTGGCCCTCAGCTGTGCACCCATTCTGTGGGAATTTGACAGATATGGTATCCTTCAACTGAGCTGAATTTGTCCTTGTCACCCTGTGCACTGAATTCCCCCTGGTGCAGGAAGAGGGTGGGCATGGGGAGAGGTCGGCCATGAGGTGTTACCAGGTCTATTCCCACCTACAGGGAGTGAAGCCTACTTAGCATTTTAGCTCTATGAGGAAATAGCTCCTGCAGAATAAAAGGAGGAAAACGTTAGATGTGTTAGAAGTACTTAAGGAAAAAAAAAAAAGAGTGTTTTTAAAAGGTATCTTCTTCTGCACTGAAAAACGCCAAATTGAAAAATGCTCTGATAGGGTCAAATTCAGATCTCTCTATGCCGAAGGAAAGCCAACATAATCTCCGAAAAGAGGGACTGAGGGGAATTTCTAATACTTCGTTACAGAGTAAAAGCTGCGGGGCGAGCGCAGCTTCACGTTTCCCCTACAAATGCAAATGCAGCCTCTAGAGGGAGAGTGGCACAGGAAGAGCGGTCGGGGCAGCGCTTGAGCGAGGATGCTGGTGGAGCACGCCCGGCCTGTGCCCTCTCCCTGCATCCCACAGGACTCACCTGGCGGGGGACCGAGGCAACAAGCACCTCCCTGCCCGGGGCAGCCGCGGTCCGAGCTGGGGAGCCTTGTCCGTGCTCCTTGGGCACTGTTCTTCAGTGTCTTCCAGAGCTGATGCCCTGAGACCACCCGTCACCACCAAGAGAAGATCACCAGGCTGGCTCACTTCAAGACAGAGCCTGTCCAAACTGAGGTGCAGCACCCACCCTCCCTGCCTCCCCACATGTCCATCAGTGTAGGCCAACCAGCTCTGACCTCCATGGGTACCAGAAAATATCTCTCTTGGAAGACATTTGAGAACCCTTTCCTTGGCCACAAGAACAAACACTTGTCAGATGTTGCTGTGGCAATAGAAAAGCTGCTCAGATTTTTGGCCACTTCACTCAGATTTTGGTGAACAATACAATTGTGATGGACTCACCAGGACTTTTGCTTTGAAGGGGATTAAAGAATAGACTTAAAAACCCCAGATGCCTTTTGTCATACCATACCTGGCTGTCGGTCAGGTAACAGAGCTCAAGGTTGGATCTGGCATGGCCCAGTGGCTCACACAGCTGCCTTTGGAAATGCTCTGCTTAATGCACAAACCTCCAGCCTTAACAGACAGGTTAGTGAAAAGCACAATCATATTTCACATTCTCAAACTATTGCATCTAATGTTGCTGCTCCCCAAAGTCCACTGAGCTGTGGGAGATCAGGTAAGGTGAAGGGGTGGAGGGATGTCACCTTGCTGCTACCCTCAGGGAAAACCCTCCTTGCACTTCATGTGTCCACTTGCCCACAGGATTTGTCTCTGCTCAAGTCACATCCCAAATGCCTCCAAGGACTTATAAGCAAGAGAAGTGAAATTTTACAGAGTGAACACAAGTCACTGATGCATATCTTGCAAATTTTGTCAGGGCCATGGAAAGTGTGTTACTTCCCAAAGAAATATATCTAAAAAATGCATAAATTCCACTTCATCAAGCCTCCCTAGTTCTTAACATAAATATTGCCACAAGTCTGAGCTAAGGAGACAACTACATAGTGAGTTGTTATTTTACACTGAATCTTCTATCCTTATTGGATCTCTGAATAATACCTCATAATAATGCTCAATATAACAATTGGAGGCAATTGGGGAGAGTGACCATTCACCTTTTCCTGAAGCAATGAAACATAATTCTGACAACTCCATCAATACTATAGAAAATGTTATCTGGTGCAAAAAGGAAAGGCTATCAAGTATAATTCTCCAGAGCTCACATGTCCCACCCTGGTTCTGTGTTCTCTGACACAATAATTGGCACCTTTCCATTTTGCTTCTATTATTATGAGGAATTCAACTACTCACTACATGATTTTCTTATAAGCATTTCTTGACAAGGAATAAGGAATTGGGCTCTTTGGGAAATACGTAGAGATCAACTTTTCTTTGATACACACAGAACTTGGCTCAGAAGCTCCATGAGAGACATTCTGCTCTCCTGCATGAGACACTGGTGATAAGACACCTTGTGAGTGGCTGTTGTACACAACAGGAGGCACTTCTAAACCAGCAGTTTAACTTTTAACAAAGCTTGTGTTTTAAAATACAACTGTAGAAGTGAAACTGCATTTAAAATCAGCTGAATCAACAAAAGGATACATTGTTTCGGGGGTTGTTTGTGTTTTTTATGACAGAATTCTGAAATTTCCTAAAGCTGTACAGAAGAGAAATTGTGCATCTTCTTTTATTATTTATATATTTTGCTTTAGCCTATAACTAATTAATGCAAGCTGTGTCTTACAGTTTGAGCAGGAAACTGTAACCCACAACCTAAATAAGCAGGTATCCTTGAATTCCTGCTCAGTCCTTACCCCTCATATCGAGCAGCAGTCAGGCTCTAGGGAACATTAGCAACAGAATTACCAAGAAGAGGCATATGCAGAAGTTTTCTAAAATGTGTCTCCTGACTTAAAAGAAGCATTTTAGAATCAAGATTTATTTGTTTCAAAAGACATACAGAACAACAGAAAGGCTTGATTGGAAAAGATTATGACTTTCATCATTTCAAGGCAGTCAAGATTAATTTCAGCTCCGTAACAGAAACTTGGAGGCTGAATAAACTAGAGAAATAATTGAGAAAAGCCATTCTGGTTTAATGGTTTAACTTGATTATCTGTGTTTCATCCTGCTTATCCTGGGGCTGATCCCACTTTTCTTGTAATTGTACCACAACACACTGTTCTAGTGTGGTGACAGCAGGTGATGCTGCACGTGCACAGGCAGCTTTTCCTCACACATTTGTGAGAAAACACTCAGGTACCACTCCTGGATTTCCTCTGTGTTGTGGGAGTAGCAACATGTGGTATCAGCAAACATTTTCTGTCACCTTTTCCAGTAGAAAAAACATCAGTTTCCAAATAGATATTCACTTCATTTTCACAGTCCTGAGCTCTTGTATTAAGCCAGTATTTAACCTGTCTGCCAAGTAATATTTAAGACTAAGATATGAGAAAGTATTGTTTTTTTTAAACAACAATTTTGGTTTATTTTTGCCTATTTTGCATGAAAGAAAACATAATTTCTACTTTAAGATGGATCTTTGTTACTTCTTAAGAGAATTTGAAGATGCTTCTATAAGATTTGAAAATCTTAATGCTAAAACATTAACTCGGACTTTGGTTTTGTATGTTCAGAGCCTTCAACTCTAGCTGTAACTATTTTGGGTTAATGTGACACTTGGCTCAGCAAGTGGTTGCACTTGAATCAGTAGAAATCATGAACACAGTTTGCCTGGAGACAGAGAAATTGCAGGATGTGGAGACAGCGAACCTCTTGGGTTTCAGCTCTTGTGCTGAGACTCAGAGCTGCAGATTAATTAATTGCACTCACACAGTGGCAGGACAGAACTTTGGCCACTTCAGGAGCTCTTGGGAAGACTACAGAGTAAAACAGGCAGCAGCAGCAGCAAAACCAGAAGGGGTGGAACGATTTTTCCCCTGACTTTGTTGTTTGTCTGGAATCCAGCCTTGCAAATACTTCCCACTTTCCCAAAAGGGTTGCTGAGAGCTGAGACAGTGCTGAAATGCAGCGCTGTCTGTGGGATCAGAACTTTCGGCAGGACTCTTTGGTGCAACAAACTTGTTTCACCAGAGCAATAAATCCCAGGAGATGATGTGAACACTAAGCATGGGTGGAAACAGCAAGGATATTTTGGGGTTTACTCAGAAATCTAGCCTATGAAAGATGATTAAGGAAACATCCAGTGAGGAGATGAAGCAGAAGTTTATACAACTTGCCTTAAGCTGGTGTTCGGTTGATTTGCTGGCAGTTATGGGTCCCTTTTTTTTTTTTTTGGAATAAAATTATTCATATATATATAAATTATATTATATATATAAATTATAAATTAGAGTATTACACCCATGCAGAGCATTTCCTCCCAAATGAACTTATACATCATGCCACGCATAGATGTGTAAATGGGTACACTGGAGGCACCAGAGAGCAGGACCTGCAGCTAAACAGGAAAGGCACATTGCACTTAAGGTTTCCACAAAAGAAGAAGGTCAATTACACATTTATTTTTATTATGCCATAAAACCTGTTTGCTGGAAGCTTGCTGTCAAGATGCTGAGGTTCTGATGCAGTTTGGTTTTCTTCTTCAGTCCCCAAATGCCATTTTCCCTCATGGTTCAGTTTGGGAAGATAATCCAGTTCAAGCGTTTTACCTACAGAGCATTCAACTCAGATGAAGAAACACTTCTATGTGGGCACAATAAATCATTAGGACCTTCTTTCTGACAATTCCTGCTTTAGCCTAAGTGCCTGTGATTTATTCACTCATTTATTCACTCTTCACTGTATGACACACTCCTTTTGAACACACAATTTCCATGATTCGATAACAACTGTAACTGCCTTTCACTGTACAGACACACAGCAATTGCTCAACTTCTGTTTCATTAACCTTTCACAGAGACCTCATTTACCATGTACCCTCCTCCTACAGATTTCCAGTGCTGTGATTTTATGCCTCCTTAATTTGTGCATGAAATTCTTTACCCTTCCTAGCACATGTGCATGCACAGAAGTTGCAAAGTAGACTTTGGGGAAAGAAGATGGCATGGGTCAAAGGATACAGCTGATTTCCAACCCCAACACATGGTCTGGTTCCCCAGGAATCACATCCAGGGTACAATTACCACCTCTGGAAATGCTTCTAACAGAGCATGTGTTAGTGCAAGAAAACCTAATGCCAGTGAATGACAGGGCTGTTGGATGTTCTGGCTTAGTTTAAAAAAAATGTGATTCCTTGGAAAATGCTATTTCATTGAAGCAGTTATAAAACAATGGAGGTAGTTATAAACACCTGGAGAGCAGGAACAGGAATTTTTCCCACTCCACCCCAGGTAGAAATCTCAGTATATGCCCAAGCTGAGAATTTTTTTGAGAATAACATAGTTTAGAAGACTCCCACAAACAACACAAACTTTTACAAGGTTGATGATAGTAACTGAAGAATGTCAGAATTTAACTCCAAGCCTTCACTAATAAATATTATCACCAAATCTACACAATTAAAAAAAAGTAAAATGAGAGAATTTCTACCTAAAGACCGCCAGTAAAACTCCAAGGAAAATATCCAATACTCATTTTCACATAGGTGGGATGTGAAAGGATGTTACACTAAATGTTATCTTATTTGTGGCTAAAGTTGCAAATGTTACATAATTTTCTTTCTTAATGCTTCTTCGTACTTGCTGACACTTGGGAAAACTATTTGTTTATTTTTGTCCCTAGAGGGTCTTCCTGTAACCTCATCAATATTATTTGACACCAAATATTTGTGGTTCTGTTCATTTACCCCAACCTGAAAATATAAAACCAGCACGGGAAAATCACACAGTGTTTGTCCTCACTTGCACGAAATTGGAGTTTCTGAAACATGACTCACTTTTTAGTTTGTACAAGAACTGCAGCATGTTAATGAAGTTTAAAAAGGCAGTGCAAGTGAGAGATTGAAAGTTTTGTGTGAGGACAGTCAGAGTGTCTGGGGTTTAACGCTGGTTAGAAGATACAGTAAGCGATCTTACATCAAACTAAGCATAAAAGCCACTCAAAAAGGCCTTTTTACTTACGGGCAGCACCTCAGGATATCAGGGAGGGTTGTTCTTTTGCCAGGTTTGCAGCTCTTGCTGTGTTTTTGCCTGCACTGACTGCCTTGTTTGTGCCACCAGCCTGGGTTCTCCAGCTCCTGGGTTCCAGGAGCATCCAAACCTTGAAGGCTGGGCACCTCAATCCACTGGAAATGTCTGGGATGTATGTTTTTCTTGAAAAATTAAGCTAGTAGAGTGCCCAAAGGGGGGCCAGGAGGGTGGTGAAAGGTCTGGAGGGGAAGCAGGTGAGGGTGTGAACACTCGGTGTGCTCAGCCTGCAGAGGAGACTGAGGGAGGGCATCGCTGGGTTCTTAAACACCCTAAAGAAGGGCACCAGAGGGGCAGGCACCCACCTCTTCCCTCCCACGAACAGTGATGGGAATGGGAGGTGTGTGTGGGGAATGGGGGTGTGTGTGGTGTATGGGGAATGAGGGGTGTGGGAAATATGGGGTTGTGTGTGGGGAATGAGTGTGTGTGTGGAATGGGGGTGTGTGTGTATAATGGGGGTGTGTGGGGAATGGGAAGGGGTGTGTGGGAAATGGGGAGTGTGTGTGGAAATGGGGGTGTGTGTGGGGAATGGGAGGTGTGGGGAATGGGAATGGGAGGTGTGGGAATGGGAGGTGT
>WBMV01005263.1:243116-326142 GCA_013396655.1 Campylorhamphus procurvoides | reverse complement strand
TTGGTGATGCATTCCTACCAAGGCCACGTTTATTCCCTGTTTCCCCAGGACAGCACAGGGCAGAGCAGGGGCACAGGTGGCTCTGCCTCCCACGGGGTGGCTCTCCCTGAGCTCTGTGGGCACTGGGGGCTCCGTGGGCACCAGGGATGGCTCAGCAGCCTCTCCACACTGGGGGCTCCGTGGGCACCAGGGATGGCTCAGCAGCCTCCCCACGCCGTGCCAGGACAACCCTGTGCCCCTGCAATTCCAGCTCTGCTATTAGTGACTTGCAGGCAGGGAACTCCACCACAGATTTTAAAATTCAGAGTGCAGAGGTGGGAAGGATTTTGGTGAGAGCTGCTGCAGCACAGCCCCTTTTAGAAGCAGGGTATATCATCCATCAGATGAGCTCAACACAGTCGTACCCTTGATCTAATGTTTTTTTAGATCATACCCACACAGCAAGCTAAATTCTATCAGAGATACCACACATACATTTCATATTTCCTCCCACATAATCCACACAGAGAGGTATTCAAGGAGCTTTATAAATATTTGAATGAGAAGAGGATCCTGCAAATAAAATAGCTCTTGATTTTATTCTCAGCCTAAGTACTATGCTGTTGTCCCTTTGAGCAATTACTAGACACATTTTCTGCCACAGCATTTCTTCAGCTGGGTCTTAACTTTGGGAAACTGTTGGCCCAACTCTCCAATTTCTTAGCAATTAACCCCTTCTGAAGAACCAGGAAACTCAGGACCCAATCCCTGCAAATTAAGCCTTGTAAAATGCTGACATTTTAAATTAGTGGTGCTTTTGAGTATCAGAGAGACAACAATCAGCTTCTTCACTTGTAAGCCCAGCCCAACACAACGTTACGGATTTCCTAGTCATGAATCCTAATAAATATTTCTCAGAAGCACTTTCAGATCCCTGGACAGCAGGTGCTACAGCATGCTAGATGTTATTATTTTCCTTGTGAAAATCCTATCAGCAACTCCGTGCTGTGATATCTGGAAGAACAGCTTCCAATGAAGAAAAATTGCTTGTCACTTGCTGCCACAAGATGCGAGATAGTTCAAGTCAAGCAGAAGCCATATTGCTGTGTTTTCTATTTCTTTCATAGAACACAAATAAAGTACCCCGTGGAAATATGTGAGCTGAAGTGACAGGCATCTCTTGAATGCTTTTAATTGCTGCCAAAAATAGGCTGAAGCGTTCACCAAAGTGAACACGGACAACATTTCCATGGAAAGCATCAGCTCCGTGTGAAAAGAAGTTAGCTATTTCATCAGTTAAAATAAAAACAGCAATTACCCACTTTCTCTCTGCTGAAAATTCCGTTTTACCTCACAAGGGCGATGCAGATAGGGCTGTGCTCACAGGAGTGGGGAACGCAAGGAGCTCAGAACGCCATCTCACTCCTAGTGCTGTTTAGTAACATAAACCCCTGCCACTAGTAGGCAGATTTTAATCATCTTCCTTTCATTATTGTTACAATAGCGCCTAATAATGTCAGTCAAGGACTAGCATCTCATTTGCTAAACTCAGCATAAAGGCAAAACGCTCCCAGCATGTTCAACAAGAGACATCTTTAAAATCGTGCAGTCAGAGCTGCTAAACTTTCTGCCATTAATACAAATTGGAGCTGAGTTGGCAGATTTGCTCCCCAGTTACCAGAAATTAATCTTCTCTCATTAGGACTGTAATGAGTGAATGGTGCCCAGGCCAGACAGTGTCCCTGGGAGTTTGCAGTCTGTGCAGAGCAGCCCTGGCCAGAGGCCTCGGCACTGAGAGGAGATCACCAAGTGCATCTCGTGGTGCAGCACAGAACACTCCTCTCATCTCACAAAACTCACAGTTACCTTTCTCTTCCTCTCCTCATTCATCATCAGCTCTCAAAGGATGCGCTTTTTGAGTGTTTCCCACAAAACAAAAAGGGACTAAGACATCCAGGTCCTCAAGGCACTGGTGTGGAAAATTGTCACTGCCTGTTCCAGACCTGTTAAAAACCCAACCTGGATCTTTAACAGCACAGATGGAATCTCCAGCATCTTTAAGAGGGAATATTCTGGGACAAGTCTCTCTTCCTTTAGCTAGAAGGGTCTGGATGTGAGGAATAGTGTTTCCAAACCACATTCTTGACAAAGATAGCCCATTAAATGGTGTTTATTAAAAAAAATAAACCCCCAAAACCTGTATTTCCCCAACAATGATAAGTCCCAGTCAAGTCAATGAATCCACAAGATGCACAAGATGCAGGATCAGGCTCCTTGTGGTTAAAATTTCTATTTTTTCCAGTTTATTTAAGCTTTACTTTCCCAGTGTCCAGAACAAACATACATCAGCATGAAAAGAACCCATTACTACGTCTAATGCTTTTCCCCTAAAACTCCCATGATCTCACCACTTCCAAAGCCCAAAGGAAATTAAAGCACAGCACAAGAGGACAGCGCTGAAGGATACAACTTAAAACTCCAAGAAAGCTGGGAAATTTCTGTGCAGAGGCTGCAAATCTGAGCTTGGAAAGGAAAGCAGCTTACAATGAGCTGTAATAAAATTATTCCAGTCTGTAAGCTGAAAAGAGAAAGCCTGCCATTCAGCAAAGAGGAAATCCCCGAATTTACAGATGACCCTGTTACAAAGCAAACGTTTTGGAACCGATCGTTCTCTCCCCTGCACTCTCGCCCATAATCCCAGGGCCAGAGCAGCCCCGTCTGGCTGTCGCTGGTAGTGGCACCTCAGACACAGCCTGGAGTGACCCAGCCAGGGGCTCCGAGCCCCAAATCATGCCTGAGCATCATGAAAGGTATTACCCTCTCCCTATTAAACTCGCCTTTTTTATTCCCGTGGATCGTTGTGACCGGGGTACAATTACTTTCCTACTCAAAAACCCCCCCAAAGTTTAGGAAAGCTTGTGCATGTGTGTGTGACATTCAGAACTTCTGTCCCCAGTGAGAAGTTGTATACATGACAGAGGTGACTGCACCGAGATAAAAAAAAGGGAAAGAAAATATCATATACACAACTTTTCCAGTGTCCCTGTTTCTCTTGTGTTCCAAAGACTCAGAGGCAGCAGATGTCAGAGAAAGGGTGGATTCCCCCCACAGTAAGAAGGGGTCAGGAGGGAGAAGTGCAGGTGGTGCCAGTCTAACCCAGAGCAGAGAAGGAGGCAGTGCCCACCTCCCCTCTTACATCCCCCACATCCCTGCTCTCTGCTTTGGGAGGGACACCCCAGGCCTGGACAAGCTGGTGAGCTCCAGGAATCACATCCCAGCCAGCTTTGGTGTCCCTGTCCCCACCCCAGTGAGGGCTAACCCTGAGAGCAAGGCACGAGCTCCTGGAGGACAGTGCTCACTGCTCAGCATGACCTACGGATTTAACTGCTCACCATATGAAAACCCAGCAGGGAGACTCTCTTTCCCATTCCTTTTCTTTCCAGGATGAGAGAAGAGGAAGCAAAGGAACATATTTAAAGGAGCAAATATAACTTTTTTTTAAAAAATCCTTTTCCCTCCACAGCTATCAAATTGTCTGGATTCCTACGCACTTTAAAGC
Organism: Campylorhamphus procurvoides; assembly: GCA_013396655.1. Taxonomy (NCBI): domain Eukaryota; kingdom Metazoa; phylum Chordata; class Aves; order Passeriformes; family Dendrocolaptidae; genus Campylorhamphus; species Campylorhamphus procurvoides. Next base: position 322,604 of record WBMV01005263.1, on the reverse strand, counting down.
CAGATATTGAATCTCTCTCTCCTCAGCAAATCTCTGCAGCATAAAGAGTTCCCCACAGGAAGTCTGTGAGGCTCAGTCACCACGACACAGTCAAGGGAAATTTAGAGAGTCGAGGGCAATGTGGAGTGATGTTTGAGAAGCCAGGCCAAACAGGATCAGCCCTTCTCAGGCTGAGGAAAAGGTGCCTGAGCTGAGTGGGGCTGGCAGGCCAGCGCTGAAAGACTCTTCAGATATGCAATTACAGCTGTCCCTGGGGGTTTTGCTTTTGTGTTGTTGTTTTTTAAAACCCTTCTCCAGAGTCAACAATTTGCCTGAATCGCTTCTTATTCATTTCATCTTCATGACTTCTGAAGGCATCTAATGAGGCACTTTGAAGTTTGCCTGGAAACAAAACAGAACCTAGGGGAAAAAAAAAAAGGCAACCACCCTGAGGTGACATTAAATCTTTCTCCTGAAACTATAATCTTCAGGATTACAGCTCAGCTCTGTTTTGTTTTAACATTGTGCTGTCTTTGGATTAATGGGCTTTGTCCTGACTGTGTTAGAGTATCTTGGGAACCAAAATCCAAAATGTGGCACCTATGATATGATTTTGCAGGCTTACTGGCTGTGTGTACAGTCAGGGCTGGGATGAAATGCAAAATTTGAGATAAGCATTTTGTTATTTCAGACTTTGTTCAGAACAATGTCTTAACCTCCTTAGCTCTTAAAACACTGCAGGTGGGATTGTGTGTAATTTACAGTGAGACAAATCTGGAGTCCCTCATGGTTTTCAACAGAAAGCTTTAAATTTACAGTACTTGGAGTGCATAATCTGGGCTCACATCTCTCAGCCAAGCCCACATATAAACACTCATAAAACTACAGAAGCAAACACAATAAAAACATTCTTTAACTTTATTCCCTGATGGCCTCCTGAACAGCCTTCCACAAAGACACATACCTTTGAGTATCAAAGACAGAAATCAAAGCAGTGGGAGATGTGTGGAGCCGTGGCCAGGCTCTGCTGAGGCTGCAGCTTTGCCAGATCAATCAGCTTTGTGATTATTGCCATCATTTCAAGGATCTCTTGCCTCATTTTAAGGCATCAGTCTGCAGAGAGGGAACCCATGGCAGGTCAGCCTGTGGTGTGGTGCCACCAGCACGTGTGTCATACGAGGAGTTTGTTATTCCTGCATTTTGTCAAAGCCAAATCGTGACAGGGCAGTGAGTCCTGGCACTGCCCAGCACATCCAGGTTGCTCCAAAACCCGGCAGGATGGGAACAACTAATGAATTAATTAATTCTCTCACTATTTGCCTGCACTTTTCCTTCTGCACCCACACACAGAAGGTAAGAGTGTGAATTCCTCTGAGAGCCCCACGTTCTGAGGGTTAACTGAGGGAGGGTTGGTGGAGGCAGGAATGGAGGTGCTGATGGGGGGACACATGTCCAGCTGGACACATGGATGGGATCACATCTGGTTTAGGTTCCTGCAGCTGACCCATCTAACCTCCCTTCTGCAAAGCCACAGTTTGGAAGGGTCCCTCTCTGGCAGCACTTCCTCTTCTTGCTGTTTAAGACTGACATTTCTGGGTTCTTGTACAGCCCTTCCTAACTAGAACAAGGTTCTCTTCAGAATAGGTCTCCTGCAGGATCTGGCAGTGAGTGTGCCAGGAATGGGGAGCTCAGTCAGTGCTGTGTGGTTTTGGGAAGCAGCTTTGATGTGAACAGCAACACACGCAGCTCCTGAGTCACATAATGAAGGCCCAGTGCTGGGAGGGAGGGAGGGCAGAGCCAGCCACCCCTTTGATATGTGCCCATAGCAGCTCCTCACAAGAGAACACCACTGGCTGAGCAGCCACTGCTTGGAGAGGTTTCCATGACTTTCTGGTACTTGAGACAGGCAAATCCAAACTGACAACCTGCAGCAGGATTCACCTTCAAGCTCCTCTCCAGATCTGTCACCTCTGAGGAAACCACACAGCACTAGACACAAATCTTACTGTAATTAAAACACCTCTCCAGATAAATAGGCCATATTACTGAAAGATGGAATAGGGGCAAATGAAAAAAAATAATTGTTTGAAAATGTGAACAAAAGAGATGGTGCTTTGTGACAGCTCTCTCTTACCTGAAAGGAGTGTTTTGGGAAGAGAAAAGTTCTTTATTCTTCAAGGCCTCGCTGTTCATACAAGTGAGTATAAGCTACTAATTCATTATTCTGATGTTGATCAGTAAGAAAACAACCTACCAGCTTATTTATGTGCTTTAGAAAGCTAATTTTGCTCCAAAAGTCTGCTAGAGAATTAGCTATCCCATTTTCACAGCTGTTAGAGCCTGTTCTACGACACACATGCACTGAACTCTCTGTTCAACCTTAGATCAGGAGGAAGCTTTTTAACAAGCATTTCTGAACTAAACCCATATGTCTGTCCTTCACATGTTTGAAATACAGCTACTGATAAACAGCACTCACCACACTGCAAAGCAGCCTCAGGGAAGAACAATTGCTCCAGCACTATCAGGAAAGAGCACAACAGGAAAATGTAGGAAATTACACAATAATATTCTCTCTATTGGGTAAAGATCCTACTCAGACCCAAAGCTGATGACAGGGTTTGGTGGACAAATATCAAAGCTACTTTCAAGGGGGTAAAACTTAAAAGAGAGAAAATTGCTTGGTAATAAACTTCTGTGCTACATTTGTGAAGTAGCAACCTTTTAACCTTCTATCCCAGTTAGGAGCAGCTAAATAGTAAGGTTTAGATCCACGAAACTGATGAGGAAATTCATACTTCAGTTGAGTAATTGCAATAAATAATAAAGGGGAATTTAAGAAGCTGGAATCTGACTACTATGGAGCACAAATGAGAGATAGGACTGACACTCAATGAGTGGATAAATGTGGAAAACCTCCTTTGGATGTTGACTTAAGCTCTAGAAACAGCAGGTATATTGACTCAGAAGCAGAAATCCTGGTTGAATTCTGTTAGGAAGATACACTGAACTCCTTTTTCTCTTCAATCCCCCACCTCTGCTGCTACTCTGTGAATTCAATGAAGCAGCAGAGGAGTCCCAGCTATGGGTACAACCACAGCTGGGGGACCAGCAGCATCTTCTGCTCATCTAAATAAGTCTGGGTCTGCAGAAAACCACGGCCTTCAAACATTTTCTCTGGTAAAAGATAAATTACGGGAGTCGTCCTTCCCTCAGGCCCATTTTAATTAAGCAAGAATCCTCAAGGAAAAAGGAACAGAAATAGCTCAGTTTGGAGGAGCTTTTAACTCCACAGTGAACTCCATTGATAGGTGGGAGGTACACCCAGTGAGACAATTCCAGAGGGGTCACAGGCTGGCCAGGAGAGGTTCTTGAGGTCTTCAAAGAGGTTCATATAATCCTGACGTGTGTTTTCAAGTGAAAATCCATACCCATGCATCCCAAGGTTCTCCTGTCAGCAGAACCTGGATTTTTATATGCTGTGCTGTATCCCAGGAAGAAAATGGGAGGAAGACTCCTGAGTGTACAGGTCACTACAACTTACACTGCACATGGGCAAACTGTGACCTAACAGGATCATATGTATCAAGTGGTATTCACTTCAGGGACACTGCTGAAATAAATCCAAATGCACACAGCAGTGACATCCTCCATTCCATGGTACTCAACACTCAGCTCCACTTGCCTCTCTGTGCCTCTAACTGAGAACTTGCAGATACATTAATCACGAAAAATGTGCATGATGCCTGTTTTCATGCATTTTGCTGGCACTGTCTTCACGATTAACTGAATGCATTTGGCTTTATTTTCATCCACAGCTGCACTGATTTAAGCAGAGAGTGACTTCAAACCCATTTAGTCAAATGCTGGCAAAAGCCTGTAAGATAGTTTATTTTGGTTTAGCTAGCACAGCCTGGGAATACACATTAACCCAAAGCTAAGTGTGAGTGAGACCCTCTTCAGCTGAAGTACAGTTGCCTGCATTGTGAATGTTTAAATAAAGCTATTTTAGAATTCTGCTCCAATTGAATCAGCCTCACTTCCCCATCGAGATGAGGGCCCGGTTTCAAAGGTGCTCTTTTTGCCTGTCAAGTGCAAAGTAGTTTTGTGGATTGGTAAAAACTCTGATGAGCAGCTCTGGGGCAATTGCAGGGCACTCGATACTTTGGGGAAAAGATCTCTTAAGTAGCCAAAAAAAAAAAAAAAACCGAAACTAACCTTTGTGTTCTGTTTAAAAGAAAAACAGTTTATAAACTGTAGATGAACCTCTTATCTGGTAAATCTCAAACTCCATTAAATGGCTTGGAAAGCAGCAGTGCAGGGGAGGAGGGCTCTATTAATCATCTGGGAAAGGAAACACAGACCCCGAGCCCATCTCATTCGAGCCGGGCAGAGCACACACAAGCTTGGCTGGCTGGTGAGTAATGCCTTTTTTTTCACTTTTATCCAGGCAATCACCAGTGTGTGCACTTTATCAATCCAGTCTCACCAGAGTGGAGTTGCAAGGGAAGGGGGGAGCAGGGGGAGAGGGGAAGGAGCTGCCAGCACTGGGCTGCAGCTCAGCCAGTGCTTGATTGCAGGTATAAACACTACACGCTGCATCAGCAAAGCTGGGGAGAGTGAGCCATAAACCTCCCACGAGGGGCTTTACAGGGAAGGCTGACAATGCAAGTTCAGAGGCACTCTGTTGTTTGGAGACATCCTGAGCAGCTAAAAATACATTGCAGCCTTTAGGAAGAAAGCAAAGGGGAAACATCTCCCTCCTTCCAGTGCAAACGGGTGGGGGCAAAGGAAGGAAAGTGTTATCAAAACCACATGGAAACGTAGCTTGGGGAAATCCCACACGTGTGTAAGCAAGCAGGTAAAGCACCTGTGCTGCCAGTTGGAACAGGGAGATCCTGGTGCTTGAAATGAGTTTAAATGCAGGAAAGGCTGTAGCCAGGGGCTTGCTCTAATCATCGTTGTACTATCACCTTTAATAACTTGTCTCTGCCTGAGCAGATCCAGCACTCACACAGCAGCTATTAAAACTAAATTGCTCTCATTAATAGAATATCCACACGCCTTCTGTGCATGTATCCCAGTGCCCTCTATCAACAAACACTGAGCTTTACCAGAAGAACTGACAGCAGGAAATTATCTCCATTTTATGTGGTGTGACAGATGCAAAGTTGGGGCTCCAACATGAGGAGTGCTGGGTTGGGTTTCATCATCCCTTGTTCCTCCCATGAGCTGCCAGGATTTTGCTGAGACCCACAGCCTGAATATGTTACCAGGCAGAAAAAGGAGCAAAGACAAAAACTTCAGAATGGCTTTTGAAACTGTGGCCACATTTCCAAACAATTCTCCCCTTGGTAGGATTCACTGAGAAAAACTCTCAGCAATGGGCAGCTCTACAAGCAGCCTTTGCAACTTCCAAAACTTGCCCTAGGAGATAGGGTGTATTCCTATTTTGGCACGGGATTAGAAATAGTCTAAAAGAGAAGGAACGACTGGCAGAGAGTTTAGTGATGAAGGAACCAGAGGAAACTCACCATGACTTTCAGATTCCATTTTGAACCTGCAGGACTCCCCCTTAGGGTGTTATGGGTGGGTTCAGGGCCTGGAAATGAAGGGAAGCTGATCTGCAGTCACTGGAACAAACCTGGAGCTATAATGCTAATTATCTATCTGGCAAGATCTAGATCATGAAATGCAAAAGCATCCACTAGGACAAATGCTCAGTCGCTCCTCAAAACAAGAAAGGTGGGAGTGGGATCAGCTGGTATTAGTTATAAAGGGTTAAATGCAGTGTCAGATGCCCTTTGGAAAGGCATTCCTAGTTCCATGTGATTAAGTAGCAGCTAAAATAGTCTTTCAGCCTTGCTCTAATGCAGACACAAAGCTGCCCCAAGGAATCTTTCTTCTAGAACTGCCCAGTCTGAGACACACTGGGAACTCAGGTCAGGACTCAAAGGAGAGGTGCTTTTCCACTGTTACCCGAATGAGAGGTGCTCTGGTCAGTAATTAGAGATGCTCTGCTCATTAATTAGAGGTGCTCTGCCCAGTAATTACGGGTGCTCTGCTCAGGAAAGGCAGGGGAGCTGCCACAGGTGGCATTTCATAGTCAAAGTGTGTGAACACCTCAGAACGATCCTGTGAGAACAGACCTTGATTACACCGAGGCAGTGAGATGATGTAAATTCACCCTCAATTCCCTGCATTATTGGAAACAGCTCTGCGATGCAGGGAGAAGGGACTGAATCACAGCTCCACACACAGCCAGGGAAATGGTGATGGTAATTCCCCTGGGCAGAGATGCTGCAGTGCCACAACTGCTCCGGAGAGACGAACTGCAATCTTGATGTGAAAGGTAATTCAGGATGCGCCTCGTGTTGTGACGCTGTCCTGAAAATCAGTTCAGAGCAGTTCCCGGTGTCAGGAGGAGCCACTGCTGCCTCTGCCAAAGATGTTATGTGACCCTGAATAAATTACCCACGCTTCCATTTTATCAGCCTGTGCCATAAGGACGGCACCACCTCAGAGGTGTTTAAAGAATTAACTCCTTAATGTTTGCCAAATGGTTTGTGAGCCCTCTCCAGGCGGTGCTGCGGAAGGGCAGACAACACACGTCGTGGCTTTCCGTGGATTTTAGCTGAGATAAGGAAAGCTCCTGCAGGAATGCACTGCGAGGGAACTGAAAGCAGCTGTTAATCCCAAAAGGCTCTGCTTTGCGGGAGGGAGCTCAGAATGTGCAAAGTCTTGGGCTGTGAATAAAACTGACCTTTTACACACATTCTCAAGCTTTCACTACTGTAAAACTATGGAACATCTCATATATTTCAAGCATAAAAGGAGCATTCATGCCCCCCGACGGCCAGCAAGCCACTCCACCAATCTGACAGGCTCAGAAATGAGGCAAAAGGAGTTCTACTAAAGAAAAACCGAGGCAAAAGGAGTTCTAATACAGCAAACCCAAGGCTAACTGGCAAGCAGGCCCCAGATTTTGGAGTGTAAAGGTATCTGCACTATAAGATCAGGGTGCCTTCACAGAGGAAGCAGGTGTCAGAGCCAGGCAAAGGTGAGAGGTCTCCATTCGCAGAACCAATAAATCTAATGAAGATCCAAAGTGACACTCTGAATACACATCTATTTTCACCTTCTCTCCTTCCTGCCTGGATCATTTCCTTGGGGGAGATTTCAGTTCTTGTTCACCTCTGGTGTGACTCCCTTGGAGTCCCAGCTGTTCCAGGGAAAGTAAATAGGGGTTAAAATTAATTATCAATTAAAATGAGGTTAATCAGCACCAGGCTCGTCATCTATTATCCTTGTAAGTGAGACAATCCTGTCCTTCTGCAAAACCCCTACAAGGAACAAGGCCAATAAGACTCAGCAACAAAGCCTGTTCCCTGCTGACCTTTGCTATGTTTAGGAAGAACAGCTAAAATAAGCTCTAATCCTCAGCCAGGCCAAACACTGGTGAGAACAGCTCTGTTTAACCCTTTGGAAGCAGGGTGTGTGTGATGTGTCTGCCCAGCAGAACGTGTTTATGACCCTGCACTTGTTGCTGTGTTAGCCATTCCAGATTCCCTGGGTATGGCCTCCCCTCCCCAGCAGGGAAGCTTCTCCAAAGCCTTCCCCACCCCAGCAGAAGGCTCCATGCTCTGGATTTGCTGGTCCTGCTGGGATATACTGGCTTACACAGTCACTTACACAAGGTCCCTGAGTCAGAGGCCTTTCACACTTGCTGTGGTGATCTCGTTCACACACACAGGACTGCACAGGGAACTTCTGGAAAGGCAGGCTCTGAACACACTCACCTGCAATTATCCATTGGTAGGGGAGCAAGAATTCTGCCACATGCAATCTGTGCAACCTAATACTTTCCCAGACACAGAACAGACATGGAACATGCTTGATCTCTGGCCTTTCCAAATGACTTCTCTGCCTTTTTAGCCAATAAATCTGTTAAGGAACCACTTAATTTTTACCGATTGGTTTCCATATCCATAAAGTGGGAAAGTATGTAGCAAGATTTTAAAAAATTACCTAGTTAAAGGAAAATATCTAAGAATGCTGGATACACCTGTGTCTCAGGTTTCAGATTTACACGTTTCTCTTAAGCTGGGGACAGGCCCAGACCTGTGGCAGGATGTGTAGTGCCAGTGCTGCTCCAGAAGCACCCTTGTCTAATAATCCCCGTGAATCCCCAAAGCTTTTCCTAGAATTTTATTGCTTGCTACGAACATGGACAAGGAGGCTTTCAGAGCCACAAGGGAGAATTGAAAGAACTCACATCCTATTGAGTTGAAAAGACAACATGAGCATTTTGCTCCCCTTTGCATGTTTAAATTCTCCCAGAATCAGTTTTAGACCTTGGACCTTTTAACACTGGGTTAGAAAACATTCATTTTTCCGAATCTGGGCAATGCCTGCTCTTCCTTGCATTCAAAATCAAACACAAGAGGAAGATATTTATTCTTTCTTTAGCATCACTTTGACCTTTGTTTTCATCTGGGTTTTCTCTGTTCCTATTTTAAAATAATTCAGTAGTGAGCATGCATGTGCATGCACTAAACTTCACTCTCAAAATATGTATTTTTTTTAAAAAAACAACAACTAACCACAAGAACAATTTGTTCCAATCTGCTTCTGCAAGTCGTTAAGGGGGAAGCTCAGCTGTTGCTGCCCTAATGGGCTTTATGCAAAGAGCTTCCTGCCAAGAACTGCCACAGAGCTCCAGCCTCTGCCTTTGCTAGGGCGTCCTGTGGGTCCAGAAATAAAGGGAGTGGATCTCTGTGATCTGGGGAACAGAGGATACAAAAGCAAGGGATTCCAGGACTGGAAAATGTGTGCAAAGCAGGAGCTGGCCCTGTGTGTGGACAGGAGATGGTACAGAGGAGCCCTGAGGAACAGACTGAACAGAGAGGGTGCACAACAGGGTGCACGTGGATATGGAGTCTGTGAACAGGACGAGAATGTCTGTGCTCCTTCCACACAGCTCTTTGACCCTCATGCAAAAATGAAAAAGACACAACAGAAGGAAAGCAAATAAGGTCGTGGTGAGGCCTCATGTAAGAGCCAAACCTGTGTGAAACCGCACATGAAAACGTTTGCCTTCTGCAACTTACGTGACAGAAATACCCACCTATGACTACTGGAAAACAGCCCTGATGTTTGACTGGATTTTCCTAAAAGTAAACTCGTACTCAAGAAAAACCTTGGCATGATAGCAGGGTTTTCTGGTACAAAAGAATTAGGCTTTGTGGGGATTGACAGTACAGAAACTCTGGAGAGCCCAGGATATCAGCACTGAAGGTTTCCCACAGGCAGGTTATCAACAAACAGATTCCAATCTCAAACCAGTTCAGGGCTAAATTTCACCTGTGCCTCTGTGGGACATATAAAGTAGGTTCTCTCCTGAATTTCTGCTGCAGATCCTCTGGTTCTACAATTCTTTCCCAGAGCAGCTGCTCCCACGGCCAGTGGGTCCCACCTGGCTGCCTCACTGGAGGCACAGCTGGACACTGGCTCTTTGTAGAACAGGCCTTGGTAAAGTTATCTGGTTAAAGCTAATTTAGTGTCTCCCTCCTGGGAGAACAGGGAAGTATGGAAACAGGTCCGTATTGGAGTGTAGTCTGCTCAGTATCAGCAAACAGGTATTAATTTCCTTCAGGGCACCCAAAAGTGGACCTTCAAATGTGCCTGCAGAGGCAGAGCCATACAAGCCCCTTCTAAAGATCTCAGCTCACCAGCACAGCTCTGGGAAACACGAGGGCTGTGAGGCAGATGTGCACTTCTGGAGTCCCACTGTGCCTTGGATTCCTGTATCCAGTTACTGCCTCAACAAAGACATTTGTAAAATGAAGCTGTCTTCACCCTCCCCCTTCCCTCTTGCTGCATTACTGGTGTCTATTTTTGGGTGGGTTTTTTTAAGTGTTCCACTCAGAACATCTCGCTGTGTTCTTTGCCACAGTGCTCAAGACCTGGTGTTCAGGATGCAGGGGATGTGTACCCAACAGCTTCCACGGCAAGCTGCAACCAGGCAGGGTTCTCCCTGACTTAGAAATTCCAGTCTTTGAAGTTTTAGTAAATCGAGTCATCTCAGGGGAGAAAACTCCTGCTGATCTGGATGGGTTTATTTTGTGTCATCTTTTGTACATACTATTTATATATATTATATTGCTTTATTTACTCTAGTCCAGTTAAAACGGTAACACTCCTGCCCCCCTATTTCCATTGGTGTAACACTGAAAAGCTACACCCCCAGCTGTTCCTGAGGAGGAACAGAAACAGTCCGTAACACAACAATATTTACAGTGCTGGCTGGATACAACACGGCTGTTTGACAAGGAAAACCACACCCCTGTCCATCAGTTTTCCCTGCAGAGAAGGCCCAGGCTGACAAAGCCCAGGGAGAACACGGAGCTGAGGGCCCAAGTCCTCTAACCCTCCCTCTGCCAGGCAGTCTGGTCTGGGGAGGTGGATTTTCCAGGTAGGGCTCTATGGGAATGGAGGAGCAGGAGAATTGGGCACAGGGGAGAAGGTTGGGGACAATATCATAAGAGAGAGGAAGCAGTGACCCAGTGCTTGAGTGCTCAGTGGCGCATGGGCTCTAACTCCAAACCAGTCTTAGTCTTTGGAGAATCTCTGTACCCAAGGATGTAATTTCTGTTTGTTTAGCACACCATTAGACAGGGGACATTCACATCCACTGAAACCTGCCAAGTTAAGGACTTGGCTCACGTGGAAACACATTTTCCTATTTCTCACAAACCCCATGACCAGGCCCTGCACGTGAGCCTGGAGAAGCAGCAGCAATTAGGACAAGGCTCTCCTCATCCTGCAGCACAGGACACAAGTGACATTGGTGTATTACAGAAACCAAGTAGGAATCATCCTCCAGAGCCTTCTGCAGCACACAGGCATCTGTGAGGAGCAGCTGGGCAGGTGTCCTTCAAGAGACCTGCCTAAGGATACTCAGGCACTCTTAAACTGAGCTGTGGCTGTTGGTGCCAATGTCAGGAAACCCCAATTTCCCCTAATTGGTAAGGATCACAGGGCACTGGCCACACTGGAAGCACAGTAAGCCTGGCTGGAGCAGAGGCAGCGTACCTATCTTCATTTTTGGCCAAATATTCTCTTTTCAAGAGCTCTGAGACCAGCTTAACAGAGCCAGGCCCAGAGGGGACAGAGTGTACCCCTGCAGGACCGGAGCAGGCCCACCACAATTCCTGATTCCAGGAGAAGTCAGTGACAACCCATGCCCAGCCACTGCTCCTCTGCTTGGGCACCAGAAGGATGGTGGTGCCAGACACAGGGCAAGGAATGAGCTCCTGAAAGGACAGCCACAGCCAAGTGTCCAGCTGCACTGCCTGCCAAATGCCTGACAAACATGCAGCATTGCATGGAGGATGGCAATGAAAGCTCCTCCACACCAGGGGCAAGGCAGTTTAAGAGACCAAGGCCAAAGGAGGTGGGGATGTGCAGACCTGCATTGAAATAATTGTCAGAATAAAGCAAAACAGATTGTTGTTAATTCAGTTCAAAGTGCAAGTAGACAAGCCCCTGCTTTTGCAACCACAGTAGAAGAAACAAATTAAATTTGCCTCCAATTAAGATAAGAGGTAAATCTTTTGATGTGCTCAGGATCCTACTAAATTAGTAGGATCTGATGGATCTGAATCCATCAAACAAAGTCTCTTACATCATACAAATAAAGGCAAAAAACTTGGTGACATCCATCATTTTCTTTTAAAATGTCAAACAAGAGTGCCAGTGTGACAGCCCAGCAGCTGCTTGTCAGCAGCTCATTTAATCAGGGGAGATGTTAATCCTAATAATGTCCTGGACTCCATTTAATTTTGATTACATCATTGGTTTCCCTCACTCAGATTGTGCACTGCTCAGGTTTACAAATAAGTGCTTTGTGTTTGATATTGTCTTCCTCATTCTTGAATCTTCTTCTGCCACTAAGACTTTTGCCTGGCTTGTAGATTCCCAGGCTGAGACCTGAAGGGCTAAAGACCCTCTGGCACTGAGGGTCCAGCAGGACATTTAATCTGGAACAGCCAAGTGTGCCCCAGATTCCCAGTTAAGGTTCTGCCCATGGATAATGTTCCCAGTGTGCCAGTTCCACCGTCACCTTCCTTACCCCAGCCATTGGTGCATTGCAGTGACACTATCAAATATGAAACACTGCTATTCTTGACACACCTATTCTTGTTCTTTTAGGGCTAAAATTTACATAGCATCCTTATTTTAACACTTACCACCAAGCTGAACTACAGTGCCAGCCAACCAGGAAAATGGCTCCAGTCCTTTTATAATAAGAAAAAATAAATTATTTGGTATCTTAGCTGTTCAGCAGCCTTTATGAAAGCAAATATAACAATGTCCCTCATTATCTGAAGCACAGTAGGCAATTCCTTTCAGAAGACAAGTGGCAAGTTATTGCCAGTGAAATGATAACTATTCTTTAAGGGTCAGCAGCTCTTGCAGGGCCCTTCCCAGCCCTCTGTACCCATCATGAAATGGATTTTAAAACAGACGATATAAAAATCCAGTAATTTGTCTGGCTTGGATGAGTAAAATTATCCTCCAACATAAACAAATGGATATGCTAAATATGAGCTGAATGCGGCCAGAAGGGATGAAAAACACAGAAAAAATTAAAATAAGAGCAAATGACAAAATGGAAAACTCGCAAACACAGCATTTAAAATAGCTCCTGTGGTGATTGCAGGGCTTGAAAACCACTTGAATACAGCCAGCATGTTTATCACCTCTGAAGAAGCAATCTTGTGAAACCCAGCTCGGGTAGTTTTTTAATAGCAGATTGCTGAGTGTTTTAAATATCAGTTCAGTAATTAAAAGTCCAGTTGTTCTCTATAGGAGTAGATAAAGAGCATTTCCATACAAATTGAAGTTGCTTTGCTTCTAAAGCCAGAAGAACGAGAACACTGCGAAAACCAGGTCCTATTGCAACAACCTTCCTAGATTTAACTTGGACTTAAACATTTATATCTGTTTATGTTAATATGATGTTAATAATTTGAAAGACACATCAAATTTATCTGCGCTTTCCCAACACCCAGGAATGTGTGGAAGTGGTCCCAAGGCTGGAATTCTGTCTAATTGCCTTTGCAGCAGAGTTCACCCCTCTCACTCAGGTACTATAACTAATTTATTGTGTGTCTTATGTCTGAGCTTGTCAGCACTTTAATTATATCCTCGAGAAGCGGCTCGTCTGTCCTGGCAAACCACTGCTCTCCTTGTTGCTGTTTCTATTAGCACAGGGAGCACTTGCAGCTTGCCAGGGTATAACCAGAGAGGCCAAGCAGCTGGGTGGCCTCCTGTGTGCCAGAGCTGTGCCCCCGACACTGGGCACGAGCTGTGGCACCCACAGCCACCTGCAGCGTGGCAGAGGAGCAGTCACAGCTGGGTTAGGAACCCTGGGCAGGGCATTCACAGAGACATTCACAGATACAGCACCTTTGAAAGGCTGGGGCTCACCCAATCCTGCACTTGGACAGGCAGGCTGGAGGGGGGCACTTTGCAAGGGCAAGCAGGGACAGGACAAAGGGGAATGAACGGCTTTAAGCTACCAGAGAGCAGGGTTAGGTGGGATAGGGGGAAGGAATTCTCGTCTGTGAGGGTGGGCAGGCCCTGGCACAGGGTGGGCAGAGAAGCTGTGGCTGCCCCTGGATCCCTGGGAGTGTCCAAGGTCAGGTTGGACGGGGCTTGGAGCACCCTGGGCTGGTGGGAGGTGTCCCTGCCCATGGCAGGGGTGGCACTGGGTGGACTTTAGGGTCTCTTCCAACCCCAACCATTTTAGGATTCTATGACAGTGTAAGGCCAGTCTATAATTTCAAGGAGCTTTATCTGACCTTTTAACATCAGACAGTTACATTTCAGCCACTCACTTTAGATTTGATCCCAGCACTTGTGTTTGGTTAAAGCTTGTAGTTCAGGTTTGTAACCAAGTGCCACCTTTGGAATCCAGAGAATCAGTACAAGGCAACTTCATTTGAAAAATCTTAAATTTTCAGTGGCTTCAATAGCACAGTTTAAAACATATTTGCCATTTGCAGAATTCCCTGGTTTGTTTTGTTTAAGCTATTCAATACTAACTATCTTATTTCACTTCTCTCAGTTTTGCACTATATGTAGACAGGGTCAACCTTTTCATTACAAGTGGTTCAGTTTATATTAGACATAGTAAAGCACTCAGTCCGGGGAAGCAGCACTTAAACTATTGCTAAATATATTTACTCCCACTCACCCTGTCTTTGAAACACTTAGTAATTTAGTTTTTAACAATGTCATGTCCCTGCTGCCACGGATGTGCCCATTTCCACAATAAACAGACCCACACTTGGCTCAAAGAGTTTCTCCCACACATTTTCCCACCCCTCTCTCCCATGGGAGCACTGAGATTGTAGGGAGGATCCATATCTTTGGGTTGGGATGACATGCCCACCGGGAGCAAAGGAAGGGGGCATTCTTCCTTCACGTGGAATTCTCTAGGCAGCAGCAGACACGAGGATATGCTTTGTCACAGAAACCCCTACACACACCGGAGCTCTGAGTAGCTCACACAGCCCAGGAGTGGCTCAGAGAAAGCACTTCTGGGGAGTTTAATGTCTGTGCCAATAAAGCCATTGGTTGAGCTGGAATTTTTAATGCTTTGTGTGCCTTGGAACACACTTTTACTACATTCAGGAGTGTATCTTTGAAGGCAGCAAAGCCTTTGGACTGGCACAGTTACAGTGCTGGGCGAATTGTAACATCCTGGAAAATCCCTTTTAAATGCCAGACTAGGACTTGGAACGTTTCCACGCATTTGCAGCAGGCACAGCAAAACAGCTTTTGGAATTTAGCAGGCACTTAAAACGGTACAGACATGTTCAGTAAAGTTAAGAGCACTTGAAGCTGAGCAGCACAAAATAGCCCAGGACACTGGATTAACTGGAGGAAGATTCCTGTGGGGAAATGACGTGGCTGCTGCTGGGAGAGCAGGGAGGGGAGCCTGCTGAGGGAGCTGAGCCTCAGCTCTGTGATGAACACACTTCCAGTAATATCAGCTCTTCCACAGTGGCTGGAGAAGGGTTTCTGGAGGAAGAGTTCTGAACCAGGAGCCGTTCCAGGTGTTTGCAGGGACTGATGCTCTCAGTCTCCCAAGAGCTAATCGATAATGGGAGCAGATCTCATCTCTCCTTTGTGGCTCTGTCAGCTGGCTGCTCACTGAGGGGCTCTGCAGCTGGTGGGAAAGCCTGGGATGGTCCCCTGTCATGAGGCATGGCCTGAGCAGGAACCCCTGCAGCTCAGAACTCATCTGGGACCTCCCTCCAGTCAATAAGGCTGTAGCTACACCTATGGCTGGGGAGCTGCACATCCCTGAGCCACATCTGGCTGACTATGAGCAGCTCATTTTGTTTGAGGTGAGGAGCAGCTATAAACCTTCAAGCCAAGGCACTCAGTTACCTTTCCAAAGTTAGACTGTTTACAGAAACTGAAATGGAAATCAATCCTATTTTCTGTTGTATTTCTGGGTTCTGCACATCCCTGGGCACACAGTTACACAGATTTAAAGCTGTCCTGGCCCCAGGAATGCCTCACCCTTGCTGTTCCACAGTGTTAAGCCACCATCAGCTCCGTGCTCAGACTGCTTTGAGCCAAGGTGGCACAAGCTAAAGGAAACAAGGAAGCCACAAACTCCTTTGCAGAGTTTTGAGAGCTTTGCTTAATACTTTTTCACAAGTAGTAGATCCCTAGTTATGGAGCCTTAGTGGTTTGTGATACTGGTACACAAGCATGTTTTTAGAACATATATTTCATCACCCATGACAAAGTAACCCAAGAATAACACTATAGAAGAAAGGAAGTTTTTATATAAATGAAAGGACACTTCTGTGCTCAACACAAGGTTTACACAAACTGTCTATGGAACCTCCAGTATGATGCAAGATTGTATTTAATGCAGTGTTAACTGATCTGGGGTTGTGCCTTATGCAATTCTCTTGTCCCTAAAAGGCTAAAATTCCAGTGTTTCTGCAGCATATAAGGGAAAGAGAAAAGCAAGTGTAGATGACAAATTGAGCAATGCAAACCATTTCTTTAGTGTCTTCTAAAGAATGGAAAGTTCAGGATCATCATCTCACCAGGAACAAATCTGTTTTCCCCCAGGTCCTGGGAAAGTTTGTTTTCCTACAGAATTCCAGAACAGCCCCATGCCACTGTAGATAGTACTAGTCCTATCTACTAGTACTATACACATGGGTGGAGTAACAAACAAAGCCCAGACTCAAGGGAAACCACAGGACACACAACATGAGAATAAACATCTGATGTGGCATTTCACCTGTTCTCTTTCTCCCTGTCCCAGGTACTCCAAGGAGTCCCAGCAGTTCTGCCGAAATTTGATGTCCATTTTTTGAATTAAATGTTTACACAGACTGCTCAATATTTCCTTAGAGGATATGGGAAGCTTGAACTCATCAGGATTCTACAGAGAAAATGCCTTATTTTGGTCTGCACAAGTACTTGACACATAGCCAAGTGAAAATTCATCTACTGTAATAATGATTGTCCCAGTGATTTACTTCTCTTTGCACAGACATTACGAGCTCCATAGCTTTTATCCACACATTTTGAAAGCTTATGGTCTGTTTTTTCCAGGTCATTAATAAATTTAGGATGTCAAACTCAACAGCAAACCCCAGAACACTCAATTATTACTTTTGTTTCACTGCAGGGTGCAGTCATTCTTAACCACTGTTCTCCTTAACCCTGCATTTTGTGAAGAAGCCACACATTTAACCTCCTATTCCAAGAGCTATCAGATAGGAGTTTGCTTTGTGACAAAACAGTGGCAACTCCAGAGAACGTGTAAATGAATTTTACAGAGACAGAGCTGGCTGTGGAAGGGACAACCTCCCAGACTGGCCGTCTCTTTGGGTTTCATGCCCCTCTGCAGCCAGTGGAGAAAGTCACTTTATGGGCTTTGGGCCTTAGATTGGAAGCTTTTACTTTTGAACTAAAACTTTAAAAAAAACCCTCCAGAGTTTTTTTCCTTTCCCTCCAAGAGGTTTTTTAGGTCTTGACTAGTTTATACAAATAAAAGACGATTGATGAGAATATTCATTGTCTGCTGCTTGTTTCATTTACTAAGCACTTGGGAAGCAAAGAAAAAATGTAAACCCAAACCAATTCCTAATATTTCACGTGCGTGAGGAAAATTTTGCTGTAAAATACCCTGACAGTCCTATGAAAATATTGTATCTGGAAAATAACAGCAGCTCTTTGGGAAGGGGATTTGTTGTTGAGCTGAGTGACTTCCCAAATCCCTGCTCAGAGTTCCTGCCTGCTGTCTGTGGGCCCTCGGTGAGAACCTGGAGACATTCACACAGCTCAGCACAGAGGGGCAGCAGCTGAAGCAGTGTTTGCTGATGGACAGCATTAAATGCCTCAGCAGTGAGATGAAATTAAAGCTTATTTATGCCAAAAGCTGTGTCATTCTGAAAGATGCAATCCTGTTTACTCTCCCTGCACTGGCAGCCAAGCTCCCACTGCCCCAGATGGAGCAGGCTAATGTTGATGCATTCCTCCTCTCTGCATGTCATTCACTGATCATGGCTCTGAAGCCCAAAACCTTCCCTTTTAACTCCATGCAGTGTCAGAAATTATTGTATTTATTAGATTTCATTCCACATTTAAGACTGATGATACCTTAAAGAGTAGGGTTATACATACATGACAAGGCCAAAGGGAATCATCAAACACTACAGTCAGGCTGGCTGTGCTCATCCTAAATCGTGTCACTGGGGAAAAGGCACCTCCCTGAGGGGCAGAGCAACCCCAGCATGAGACAAGCAGGACTGGAATACGAGCACATCCCATCTGCCCTTTGGAGGCCTCCCATCTGGAGCAGCACGGGCACAGGGACGGTCCCCGCTGTCTGTGACCCAGTGCTGGCAGTCCTGTGCCATCTGCTGATGCCCACAGCACCAAAACCAGCCAGTTTACCCTGAAGTAGCTTCCTGCAACCAGCAGAAAGTGGTTCTTGATGCAGGCCAGAAAATTGCTCCCTGAGTGCATAGGAAATTCCCACTCCAGCCCAGTGAACCCCTCCTGGCAGAGCGGGCAGTGCCAGGCTCCCCTCCCTCCCTCCCTCCTGCCAGGAACTCTGCCTGTGCCCAGGCACTGGGAGGGCACGTGGGAACTCCATTCCCTGCGTGTGGCCAGCTGCACAATTCCATTATGCAAATGACAGTGTTGGTAATTAAAAGTGTTTATCAAGGAACCACAGAGGAGCAGGGCTCTCCTCCCTGACCAAGCCACACTCCTCATCGTGGTGGGACTGTGTAATGGCCCTGCCTGTTCTCTCTGCTACAGCAGCTCCAGGAGGGAGCCACAACCTGGGCTCACACTATTTTTCTGGGATATGACTGGCGTTCATAGGATATTGGCAAAATAAGGGGTCTGGCCTTGGTGCTTTGGCCTTTAACACCTAGAAATTAGCTTTGAAAATACAGCCTGTGTCTCCCTCCTTTTCCAAAAAAATAATTTTGGAAAGATGATTCAACTAGAAAAGTAGAAGGCCAGATTATACAGCAAAAAAAATTTCTATGGGACCTATTGTAATGTTGGTGTTTTCTCAGGTGTCTTTCGAGAGAAAAAAACAAATCCCCTCAAAAAAAATCATAAATGAAGATGGCTTTTGAGTATCCACAGCAATGTAAAGTTTAAAAGGGAGGGAGAACAGAATGAAGTACTAAGCCAACTCTGAAACTGTTTGATTTTCATACAGGAATATATCACAGCACAGATTTTTCACTCACAACCGCTTCTATAAATGGAATTCAAGGGCAAAACGATGTGGAATTCATTTGAAAGGAAAAATTGGAGAGAAAACAAAAATGGGAGTGAGTTCAGAAATTGTACAGCAAAGAAACCAAAGCAGATGAACCAGCAGAGAAGTC
This sequence comes from Campylorhamphus procurvoides, assembly GCA_013396655.1. NCBI lineage: Eukaryota > Metazoa > Chordata > Aves > Passeriformes > Dendrocolaptidae > Campylorhamphus > Campylorhamphus procurvoides. Next base: position 303,663 of record WBMV01005263.1, on the reverse strand, counting down.
CTGAGAAAGGGGTCAGCTGGGGTCAGCCTGGACAACTCCCAGCCCATTTGTCCCTGTTTGATTGTTTGTTTGTTTGAGCAGTAACACCACTCACTCCATCCCAAGGAACACAGTTTTTTACTTCAGAACCCCAGACACCTTTGGGAGCAGGTGATGCTTTCCTTTATGTAACTATGAAGAACCAATTCCCCTTTCTTTGATAACCCTCAAGGTTCCAGCTGGGATTTGACCTGCTGTTTCCTGGGGAATAAAACTGTAACCTTCCAAGGGACTGTCAAACACATCAAAAAGCCTTCAGAATTTACACCTTATTATTTGTGAGTTGGAACTGTCAAAACTATTTCCTCAAAAGCATCCAAACTAATTAACAATTTGCCAAAACCAAAAAAAATTGAGTCATCATCTGATGACCTTGATAAGCCTTTTCAAGAAAATTTTCCAGATATCCTGTGTCCCAGTTGCTAGTACTGTAAGAATGACATGATACAGAAATTATTTTTATTGGAATGAAATGATTTTACTCCTTTCTTGCTCCAAACATGATACACTATTTCCTATATTCATTCTGAATTTTTTTAGGAGGTAGAGAACAATGACATCAGCATAACAAGAAACTTCTGCAGTGGTGACAAAATGGCACAACTGTTTGTTAAAAGTCACTAAATTTACTGAAGACACTCTATGACCTTGATGTCAGGTGTCTAAACTTGACAACATGGGTTCACATGGCCAGAGCAAGGAACACCTGATGATTATTCTTTACAGGCACAACATGGGGCTGATATTTGATGCTGGACAACTCTCTTAACTATGGTATGGTTCCCTTTTTTATGGAGATCTTGGAAAGCTTCACAAGGCAGGCTGGGATTCCTCAAAGATAAGCAAGGGGGGAGAAAAGCAGATTTTCATACACATATCAAATCCTTGACCAGTGCTGACAGCTGTTAATTGCCACCCGTGTTATTGTTCCCCTCCCATTAGAAAACATGGTCCTCAACAGAACTCAGCTAGGATTTAGTGAGTAATATTTTGAGGAGAGAGAGAAAAGGTGACAGAAGATGTTGCAGTCACTTGCAACTGTTAAAATGTGCCTTGCTGGCAGCTCCATTTGAAGAAAAATATAATCTCCAGTAAAAGGTGATTTATCACAGTGACACATCTCAACACCAAGCTCAGCAAGAGCCACTTAATACACACACGAAGATGAGAATGAGAGGCAGAACACAGAGAGAATAAAACCCTGCACTTCTGATACCTTCAGAAAGGACAGTCCTCTTCTCCTCCACTCCCCACAAAAAGGCAGCTTTCTCACCAGGCTCCCAGTCCAACCCTCTGTCAACTGCACGTTATCCATTCATCTGACTTGTTTTCATTAAAGGGACTTATCCTTTCATGTTTGTTTTTTTATTTAGAGTAAGTTGAAACAACTTGTATCACACAAAAATGTTAAGCAAAAAATCCCAAATATTTTCAAACTTTAAATTTCTAATTACACTGGAATGGAAACATCTGGCTACCATTTTTCCCCCCTCAGAAATTAATACTCTTAAATCAAAAGTTACTTTTTCATTTCACTGCAAAGCAATTTTCTTGGGGGGGAAGAAAAAGGACAGAAAGGTTTTGGCAAGACATTTCTAGTTAAAAGGAATGAATTAGGGGTTCCCACAGTCCTGGCTAACAGTGCGTTTGTCATGCCAGCACAAGGGGTTTGGGGCTGCCCTATGGGGTTGTCCAAACACGAGCTTTGCTGCCCCATGTCCCAGGCGGTTTGCACGAGGTGCGAGCAGAGCTGGAGCAGGCACGGCTGGAGGGACGGGGTGACACGGAGGTCCCGCTGTCCCCGGCACGCTGTGCTGCTCACACCACACGGCATTCCCGCTTCAGTGTCTGCCTCCCGGTCCTGCGACCTGCTCAGCCACACACGGGGCTGCCAGAGTGCTAACAGGAGCTACAAACACAGAGCCAGCTCCTCTCGCCCCTCTGGAGGAATTCATTGCTATGTTTATCAGGGCAGGATGAAAACCGGCCCGATGACAACCACGATTTCACTCCTCAGGCACGGTGAGGAGGAGAAAAGCACAGGTGTAGCACCTCTAAGCAACAAGATCCCTTAGGATGTGAGTACCTGCTAAAGAACAGCTCCATTCACTCACCTGCAGCACAATCCTGACAACAAGGCCAGTCACTCAGTCTTGTGCCCCAAGCCAAACCCTGCAAAGGAAGGCAGCTTTATTTGGCATTGGTTGCTATGGGTATCAGTGCATCTTGCTTTTAAATCAGCTCAGGTGTGGTTTAAACAGTAGAAATAAGGGATGCAGTGCAACTGCAGAAAGCCTGAGGACACAGTTCCCTTCAGAGATCAGATTTACCAGATGTTATATTCAACAGCGTTTCCTAAATAAAGAATTCCTCAATAGGCACAAACTCTATTACAAGTTGCATTGGGATAAAATTACAATAATACCATTACTTTAAAAGTTCTTCGCAATTTAAGTCACCAAAAAAGGTAGAAATTTAAGCAGCTTGGTTTCAGATTTTCAGTTCTATCAAAAAAAGGCTGGGGAAAGGATAAAAATAGTATCAAAGCTATGCAGTGAACACTGTCTTTGTCTACTGCTCTAGTATAAAACAACAGAGCCAGCAATAGGCAATCACAGAGCTGCAGAGTTTGTGGGAATAAGTAAAACAAAGCACATGCACTAAACAAGGAAACCAGTGAAGCATCCGAAAATGCTGTTATTTCTTTTAATGTAGTAATAGAAATTTATTCCTTTAAATAAATCATAAGTGACCAATAGAGAAATAAAGATCAGTGAATACCCTAACGGTAAGCAACTGGAAAGGACTGCAGCTGTATCTTCTGCTGCCTTGTATACAAAATACCAAAAGAATTGTCCAACAGATGCAAAAATAAACAAACTAGCAAATGAGTAAACAGCTCCCTGGCTGGGCTTTGTCTGCCAAATCTCAGCCTGGAGAGGACTTTTATGTCCATGTAATGAACCCTGGAAATGATGGCCTTACAAAGGAAACAGCTGCTTAAGCATCATGGTAAGTGCCCTGGTGGGACTGGCCTGGAAGTGACCCACTGTGGCCCAGCTCACACACCCTACAGCCTGTGGCAGTATTTAGTCCACACTGAGGGTTAGTGGGGGCCATGTCCTTCTCCCAGTGTCATCTGAAGGTGGCCCCCAAAACCACACTGAGACACCACCTTGGGCCCCACAAGCTGAGTTCCTCCCTCATACCTGCAGTATTACAGCTGAAATGATCACTATTGCAATTCTGGCACCCCAGAGGCCTGTGGACCCTACAGCACCTCTGAGGGCACTGCTGTCCATCTTCCTGATGGGCCTCAGTGACCTCCAAAAAGGTGGTCCCAGCCCATCTGCCCCCACAGCACCAGCTGTTTGAAGAGAGAGCAGAGTGTGTCCTACCCCAAGTATGGCCTGTCCTTCTCCAACAAACACCATCGTTGGGGCAAACCCAGACAAAAACTAGTCCAGGGTCTTTCTCATGGTCATCTGGCAACCTGGGAGTGATCAAGCCTAAAAACCAGGAATGCTGACTATCTTTTCTATTCCAGCTGCCAATAAAAACACCACTGCTTCACACAAGTGCTGTTTCCCACATTTGTCTTGATTGCCTATATAACTATGAATAGTCACAAATAAAAAACTCACTAAATTCTTCTTCTGCTCATATTTGGGCATTTGGGACTTCAGGGATATCTGGGACACCAAGGACATGAGGGACATTTGTGACATCAGGGACACTGGAGACATTCCAACAGATGGAAGCTGAGACTCTCATGGCCACAGATCCTGCCTTAAGTGGTGGAAGTCACCAAACAGAAATGGACAAGTTCTCTGTCTTGCCCAGCAATTATCATTTTGGTACATACATCCCTGAGATCCAATCCTCAACTATTCATTCAGCAGCTGACAAGCAGAGGGTACCACTTGCTAACACCACCTGCCCTGTAGTTCCACCCTGGCACAACAATTGCTGTCTCAGAGATCAGCAGTGCTAAATGCACAGCCCTGCCTTGGGAATGCACCCAGAGTGGGCAGGAATGCCCACCCAGGAGCTGCTCCTTCCACCCAAAAGAGCACTGGGGCTGCTGAAGTTGCTACAACACCCCTGTGCACAGCAGGGTGCACTGAAACGTGTCACCTGCCAAGTACATTTGGTGACAGGAGGTGATGGCTGGTATGATACTGGATCATTTCTCTATGAATGGAGTTAAGCTTGGCTTGTAAGGGACCAGGACAGCAGCATTTCAAGAAGCAGACAACAGATTAGAGACAAGTGACAAGACTGATCTGTGCAGCTGCAATTAACTGTCTTTCCTTCAGTCTCTCCTGCACAGTTGTAAGAAGGGCCACGTTTTCCTCCTGCTGATGAAGGTTGATTAGCAGTCAGGTGGGGAGAAGCTCTGGGGATGGCACGACGCATTAATTAAATCACTTCTACCAGCTAAGTGATGACACTTTGATTTATAGCAGAGCTCATTCAACCAGACACTGGCATTTCCTGGGCACCAAGATGAGGAAAAGCCAAGCTGGGAAGCAGGTGGGAGAAGAGGAGATGTGCACGTAAAGGAGAAAGAACAAACTGTGAAGTAAATACCTGCAAAGGATAGACTATTTTTGAAAGAGAGTGATGCAGGAGCAGTGGGAATGACCATGAAACACGAGCTGAAAATTATTCAATTCATGTGGCTTATTCAGAGAGTATTTAATTTTGTCTGCATCTGTAAGAGAAGCTGTTTTAGGACAGAGCCTTGTAAAAGTCTCTCAAATGAAACATAATATGTATTATTATTTCACAAGGCACACTGCAACCTGACACACTCAGTTTGTGACTCCAGACATGAGTCAGTGCTACGTTAGGGCATGACAGCAGCAATCTCAGCACGAGAAGGTAGAAGGCTCCAGAGGGCAGAGCAGGACAGGATGCAGGGAGCAGTTTCAGATGCTGTGCCCCAGCCCACTCCTGCTGCACCATCTGACAAGAGCCATGTGTCCTGAACACTGAGCTTCCACTTCCCCCGCTGCCAAAGGGCGATAATGTTATTTCACCAACCTTTGTAAAGGGTTATCTTTATCCAACTTCATCTCTTTGGTTTAGGGTTCTGACATTTGAAAAGGCTAACTTAAACAGCCTTCCTCTTTAGAAACCTGTTTTTCTGATGACAAGTCTACATATTCTTCCTTGTGAACTCCATGGTCAAAAGCACAAACCTGCACAAGAGGGAAAATATTCTACACCCCAGAATCCAAAATAGGTCAGAGCATGATTATCATTACAGTAATATTTCACTCCCTCTTCTGAGTCAACCATTTCTTGGATTACTTTTTTCCTTGAAAGCCTAAGGCAGCATTTGAGAACACTTAGGGTCTAAACATTACACTTACTGTACAGGCCAGTGTATTTTTTAGTAATTTGTTATTTTTGAACACAAAGATTCATTTGCTCACAACATTGTGTAGGGTGAACATCCTTCTTTTAGCTTTTTTTTTTAAACATATGCAAAATCTTAGCAAGAACAATATTGGACCTCTTCAATTACCCCAGGCTCAGCCTGGTTTCCTACACGAAAAGGCAACATACAAGGAAAATATTGAACAATAAGGTTGATTCAGATCCTGTGTTCCTTTTATCAATATTCCCACCCTTCTAGGTAACCTGTGTTGCTGGAGCAGGCAGTGGCCTCAGACAGGACTGAGGCCATGTCACAGTAGCTGCTTGTAAGAAGATTTAATGAAAAGTGAATTCTTATTCTCTAACCTTTAACTAACAAACAAACAAAACAAGAATCCCCAAATCAAACCACCTCTACTGATATGGCTTCCCCAGTCGTGACCAGTGGCAAAAGAGCTGCTCTTATAAATCCAAATTCTGATTGGTAAAAGAGTTCATGAGGCCCTCTGCTTGGCACATGCACCATGCACACTTCTCTCATGAGCTCTGCTTATCTAAATGATATTTCTTCTTTCAGCTCAAAGCCTTGCTGTGTCTTCTATAAACAATCTCTCTCTGCCTCTCAGTGCTTCATCTTGTTTGTAAGTGTGGTTACTGTTACCCTTGATATCTTCAACTTCCCCAGCACACCCCTTAGGACCTCCAAGAGCTTTATGGCTGATTATTGTGAGAGTCAGACAGGAGAAAAGCCTTTTCTGAAGCAGAAAACCCTTCCCTGAAGCATCAGAAACAAAGAAATTTGGGTCATAAAGGAACTCAGTAGCAGAGCAGTCCATAGATCAGTGCTCAACAAATATAATTTGTCCTTGTTAATGTCGTTTAATGTGTCTGGCTTCTTTTGCATCATCAGCTCTTAATAACTAAAGACTTGAACACTGAATTTGGTAGGTAGCTAGGTGGAGGTGGGAGAAAAAGCTGGCTTGCTTTTAAATAGATCCACATGCATCTCCTTTTCATCATTAGAATAAATTTCCGGAGAGGTGAGCAGAGGTTTAGCTGCATGACTCTCATTAGTGTTAACTTTATTTCAGTAATGAGGTGAAAGTACAATCACTGGAGCTAATATAATCAGAGAGATGAGACTCCAGTCTGCTGCTGTAAATACTGCTGAGGAAGATGACATTGACAATGCTGATAGGCAAGGGAAAATAGGTGACAGGAGCAAAAGGATGCCGTGAGGGTGAAGACTGTGCCTTTAGGAATAAAAGTACAGCTGAAAACTGCCAGGGACTGTTGCAGTGATGTGAGTGCACTGAGAGTGCTCAGAAGACTGTCTGCAAAGGTCCTGAGCACAACAACCCTCAGCCTTACTGACTCCCCACAAAAACTGAGGAAAAGGGGGGCAACAAACAGTCCTGTGCCCTTAAAAATCATTCAGGAAGGATAAGGAGAATTAATGTAGTAGGAAAAAAGCAATGCTGAGATAAAACAAAACAGCAGGTGTAGGAAATCAAAAGCTGCTGTGACAGCCCCAAAAGCCAATCCCAGTAATAGATGGCACCAGAAAGACCTCAGACAATGAAAAGTGAGAGCACCATCATGCCACTGCACTCCATTACTTTAGCTAATAGAACGATCTGAGCTGAACAAGACTGGAAAGAATTTTATAGTAATTAGCAAACCTGTTGGTGCCCATTTTTCTTCTGCACAACACATGAACAAAAGAAAAGCAGATGCAGCTATTAAGGGAAACTAACAGGAGGAAAAAGTGGGAAGACAGACAACGAGGTGGGAAACTCTGCAGAAATAAAAATAATAATTACATTTTTTTATTACAAAACCAGTATCTGAGGATTTTTAGCTTTGCACTAAAAAACTACACAGCGATACTCCAGTAGATATTTAGCACATAATCATCCACATCCAAGTACTAGTAGTAGAGAAGGAACAGAGGAAGCACAATATATACGTTCACCCTATATAATTCTTGCAACATTCAATACCTTTGTAAGCAGCTCAGTATGACTTTATCCAGATACCATAAACACAGGGCTGTTTTTTTCAAATCCTGTGGAACTGAGCCACTGCAAGCTGTTTGTCCTGAATCCATGAATTTACCCTTATAGCTACAAATGAAGTGTATTGATAATGACAGGAGCAAGATGTGCCCTTTTCACTTGATTTCAGGATCTTACTGACCCTCTGCAGGCTGGAGCAGAGCTGCTCTGAACCTGCTGGGGCTCAGCACAGCTCTAGGTGGGAAGAACTCACGCTTTTGGTGTAAGGCAGAGAGTATTTGGTTTTGCCATCCTGGCTTGCTGCACTGTTCTAGTCATTGTGACTGCAGAAATCCAACCAGCCAGGAGAGCCCTGATCAATATGTCTTTGTTGTGGAGCCCTGAATTAACTACATCTCACTTTCCTTTGACAGCGACACAGATCACAGGCAGCTGCTGCTTCCCCTGTGAGAAACACGAATTCTGGAAAGCATATTCATTATCTGGCTGTTAAAAGCAGCAGAGCATGCAAACCTCACCCTGCCTGGGCTACCTGAGACATCAACATCTCCCTTTGATTAAGTGACTGCCACCTAGTCACCTTCTCACTCTCACCTTGATGTGGCAGGGCTGTGACAGGTGCATGCAGTGCAACGTCACCCAATGGTCACAAACAGATAGCTTAATTTGGTTTCATAGCCTGGTCCCCTGTGGCATTCCCACTGCAAACTCTGGGTTTGAGGACAGAATATATCAGCTCTTTGCATGGAACTTACCTGAAAGCCAGCTGGCAGGAAGCCAGGGAGAATCCTGATGAGGTCCAAAGCTCCCAGTCAGCTTGCAGAACTTCAGAAATTCCAAAGGAATTCCACCCACCCCCAACCACAGCATTTTTAAGTTGCAGGACTCAGGATCAGAAAAACTGACTCTATAAAAATTACAGCTCCTTATCAGATCCTGTGTAGCTGAGCATTACTTGTGTACCAAAAAAAAAAGCAAGCCTAAACCTGAATGAATTTCCATTTCATAATCAGAAACAAGTCCCCATAGGGTGAAGTTTGGGTTTTATTTCACTCATCTTGCAGAAATAACAGAGCTGTCAATCACCAACTCCTAAAATGTTTTCATGGCTCTCATAACATTTGTGCCTTTTTTTTGCAGTTGCTGGAGTAAGGTAATCACATAGAAACCTCAGGTTTTACACAAGAAAGAAAAATTAAACCTCTACAATTGTAGAGGAGAACTCAGAACTTTGAAACTTCATTTGTCCATCTTCAGAGGATAAACAAGCACATTCCCACTTATTTTTAAATGTACTTTGGTTTTAAGAGTGGAGCTTGTGATTGCTGAACACCTAAAGTTAGAACTCTCAACATTCTACACTGCTGTTTGAGTTCATGTATCACCAGTAAATCAACTCACTTCCAACTGGCAAGCTTTTAAAAACAGCAATATACATGATACAGACAGAAAACAGTCTGAATTTAACAAATAGGACAGGGAAAAAAGCATGTTGAGCACTGGGAACTAGTCTTCCCAGGTGTCATTAAGCAAAGTAGGAAAAATTGTTTATATATATATATTTATATATATTATACTTACTTTTCAGCACAGGCCTGAGTCTCCATGCAACAAGATGAAGGTTCATGAGCACAACCGATCTGAGCTAATTTTGAGATAAAAACAAAATTTTAATTAACAACTCAGAAAAAAACAAAAAAAAGTCCAAACCAGTTTAATTGATGCTGGTGCTATTTCAGCATTACTAAAAGTCTACTGTCTAAGCAGAAACTTTTCACAATAAACATTCATATCAGATGGTATATACACCTTTCTTTTACATAAGTCATTTATCTCCAGCAAGCAAAACTCATCTGCTGCTGGCAGCAGAGCAGGGTGTTGGAATGAGGACAAATGCTTTCCTCAGGAACCCAGAGCTTTTCAGTAATTTCCAAACAGATTCAGAACACTTGTGACTGAGAAACTAAAGATGCACTTATCAAAGCAAAACCCACATATTTGAGATGCATTTGCTGAGTGGGATTCAGGTCCAAGAGCTGAGTTTTTAGGGACAAACACAACATAAATGGGAAGATTTACTGCTTCCCAGCCCAGCTGACAGCACAGGTGTGGAGAAAGGATGTTTTTCTCTCCTGAAAATTTGCACTTGTGTGCCTTTAACACACACTGCAACCATGACAGGATGAAATTTGGCATAAATAATACACAAAGCAAAGGTGGACTGAGATACAGAAAAGCTACAGGTAGCACCAGATTGAATGATGATGAAGAGAAATTGAGGAGGGGGGGAAAAAAGAGAGATGCTCTATTGTATCAAAAGAGTGAGCACTACTCTACCTCTTTACTTAAACAACATTTCATCCAGAATTCCCACTATCCTATTTCAGTAACTACAGCTGAGACAGAGCCAAGGCAAAGCAGGGGGAGGCAGAATAGACACAGGGGCCTGAGGAAAGGAGGAAAAAATAATAACAAGAGAAACCAGAGCGCTCAGAGAGCTGAGAGAAGTAAAATGAAAGCAGGTTGAGGGGTGGCTGGAGGTCAAAATGCAAAATATCAACACTGAGGGGCTTGGAAAAGCCCAGTCAGGCTGAGGGGCTGAGTGAGCCCCTGAGGGCAGGGCAGGGCAGGGCAAGGCGGGACCGCACCCCTTGGGCTCGGGGACAGCGAAACACACTTTAAAACACCGCGGTTTAACCAGAGGGGACCCTGCCGGGCTCCTGGGGCTGCAGCGCCAGCAGGGCCGGGACTGGGACTGGGACAGCGCCAGGGCAGCACCGCGGGCCGCTCCCCCGCTCCTCTCCCCTCACCTGGTCGCCACAGAGGCTGGTTCGTCGCCGCACAGGTCGCCTGGTCGCCAGAGGGTCCAGCTGTCACCACGGGGACCTGCTGGTCGCCACAAGGGCTGGCCCATCGCCACAGAGATCGGCCCATCGCCACAGGGACGGCTGTCACCACGGGGGCAGGTTCGTCTCCACAGCGTCCAGTTTGTCGCCACAGGGGCCATCTGGTCGCCACAGGGGCCAGTTTGTCGCCACAGGGGCCGGTTCGTCGCCACAGGGGCCAGTTTGTCGCCATAGGGGCCGGTTTGTCGCCACAGGGGCCACCGCAGCTCGGGGGTCCCGAAGGGCCAAGGTGCGTGAGGGGTGAAGGGCGGGAATGGCGGCGGGACAGGGAGCAGGGCGGGAACACCCTGAGCCCTCAGGGGGGAACAGCGTGTGCCCTCAGGGACCCCCGGAGCGGGGGAACAGCCCTGGGGGAACAACCCTCAGAGGAACAGCATTGGGGAACAGCCCTTTGGGGAGCAGCCCTGGGGGAACAACCCGTAGAAGAACAGCCCTCCGAGAACAGCCTGTGTCGCCGCCTCACCTGTGGCGTCAGGGGGGACACTGTGACAGGCCCCCAGACATGGCACATCTGCCCAATTGCCCTCACTGTGCAGGTCACAGGTGTAGTAATTATTGTTATTACTATTATTACTGTGGTTCACAGAATCACAGAGTTTTTAGGGTAGGAAGACACCTCTGGAGGTCACCCAGTCCAGCCCCCGTGCCCAGGCAGGGTGACCCTGAGCCAGTGACACATGGACATCTCCAAGTGTTTTGGGGTGTCTCCAGGCGGTTTGGGATGTCTCTGTGTGTCTTGGGGTGTCTCCAGGTGTTTTGGGGTGTCTCCAGGTGGTTTGGGATGTCTCTGTGTGTCTTGGGACATCTCCAGGTGTTTTGGGCTGTCTCCAGGTGTTTTGGGCTGTCTCCAGGTGTTTTGGGGTGTCTCCAGGCAGGGAGATCCACACTCTCCCTGTGCAGCTGTTCCAGGCTCTGCCACCCTCCATGGAAAGAAGTTCTTTGTCATGTTGAGGTGACACTTGCAGTGTTTCAGTTTCTGGCTGTTGCTCCTTGTTGTTGTGCTCCACCAAAGAGTCTGGCACCATCCTCCAACGGGATTTGTGTGGAAAGATGAGATCCCCTCTCAGCCTTCTCTTCTCCAGCCTAACCAGGCCCAGCTCCCACAGTCTCTCCTTGTGAGAGATGCTCCAGACCCTTCATCATCTTTGTGGCCTCCACTGGACCCTCTCCAGCAGCTCCTTGTCTTTCTTGAACCCCAGAATTAAACACCACACTCCAGATGAGGCCTCACTGGGGCCGAGTTATCATTATTGTTATTTTTATTATCTGTTATATTTATTATCAGTGAGGCTACCCAGGTATCATCTCTCTTTTCCCACACTAGCACCCATGAGCCCTCAGCAGGTTAAACCCCAGGCAACCCTCTCGGGGAAGTTTATTTTGTAGGTTTTGGCCAGGCCAAAGGTGCAGGAGGATTTGCAGGCAGACACTCCCCGGCTTTTTTGGAGCAGTGTAACGAGTCTCGTTCTGTGCCCGTAGGTTCTCCTGCCTTTCTCCCAGCGAAATGCAGCTCCCAGCGCCCTCTGCCAGCCCAGCTCCATGGAGAGAACCAAGCCTGCATCCAAAGGCTGTGCTAACCTCTGCTGGCAGATCCTCGGTGCTGCACCGGCCCAGGGGCTGCTACAAGGGAGCTTGTAGGTGAGCAGACGCAAAGACATCAGAAGAGGTATAGTACATCTGCTTACTCATCCTTTTGTATGCATCTGCAGAGGATTGGAATGTTTTAACTGAGTTTTAAAGGCACTGGTGATTTAGAGAAATTAGGACCCTGCTCATCCAAGTATGAACATGTTTATTTCCTCAGACAGCACAGCTTTTATTGCCAAGCAGGTCTGTAACTGCAGTTTGCAGCTAATCTGCATTTTTCTGTTTGAAGATGTGGATGCAGCATAGCAAGTGTCATCTGACATACCTGAGGGATCCATTTGATGCATGTGATAATGTCAGTAATGCTACTTCTCTTTTTAGTGTTTAAATAAAAATGTCACTCTTGTGACCTGTACCCAACCTTATCCCACTCCTTCAAATGGTGTCATTTCATATCTGTAAGACAGGTACTACTCATATCAACAAGTCCATTAAAGGCTCCATGTGAGGCCACGGCCAGAAGTGGCAGAAACTACAAATGTTTTTTTGCTCTGAGGAGTTTAAAATCTAAACAGGTTTTGGGCAGGACAGGAACAAAATGCAGGCAACTGACATATGATTCCAATTTACCTTGACTCCTATTAGTGTGCCTTATTCTGTAGGTGCATGCAGAGCTGGAAGCCATACAGGATAAATGAGAGCTGGATTTTATTAGAAGCTTCCATTAAACTGGGAAGAAATCAGGTGCTAGTTTTCACTTCAACTATTAACAGTAGAAACAGATTAATTGTCATCTCATCTATGGAAAACCTAACAATTGCCTCCCATTCCATTTGCAACTATAGCTCAAGGTCTTCTATCCCCTTAATTGAAACACATAATAGAAAAGCTTCTACGAGGCAAGATTTCAGCCAGAATTAATTTCTTCATTTTCTCTGCTCTGCAACTTTGTGTTATTTTACCATAGGTGAAACAGCAGACCACAGCAACAAACATGCTTCAGTCTGAAGGTATCCTGAGAATTCCTGCTCAAGACATATACTTCTAATATACTAAACCCCTGATTTCTAAGAAAAACCCGTGGCCATAGGACTGCCTCAAAATGAAAACTGTCATGTAGACAATATGCATGTTGCTACAAGTCAGACCTTAATGGACCAAAAATATTAGATAGAACTGTCTGTTTAATTAGACATGGATCAAAAATGAAGAACTAAGTACTTTCCCGTCATTCCCTGCAGGTTTTGAAGTTGGCATTTTTCCCCCTCTGCATATAGTGAGTTGTTTGCCTCGGGTTGTAAAGAAATGCAGAGGGCTGTTATTAAAGCGCCGATAATTTGCTGAACTCCATCTTTTGTGGAACTTGCTGAGTTAGAAAATTCCTTTTCACCTCCTCCCCCACCTCTCCTTGACTAGAATAACCAAAGAACAAATATCACATTATGGGGTTTGGTAAATGGATCGAGTGTGTTTGCAGTTAAGTGACTAGCACAAGACAGAACAAATCCTAAAGCTCAAGTCCATCCAGCTAAATGACAGGGGAAGTCAAAAAGTATTTGCTTTCTACAAGTGTGTCATAGCAAAGACTCATGGTTAAGATTTGCTGTGATTAGAGCTTTATATTCAGAAATTAACTCCTAATATAGTTTAGTTTGTTAGGAAGTTCTCCAAGCAATCAGAGCCTGCATAGAGGAGATAAAGAACTGCCACTACCTGAGAGTCCAAGAACACAGAAACCACTATCCCTGCTCATCAACTGTTCAGTGATGGCCTCAAGCCAGAGCTCTGCATTTGCCCTTTCAGCACTGCAGCCCCTCACACTGAGGATTTATATCCAGTTCTCCATGTACCATCCCAACAGAGCAGTACAGCAGGTTCTCTCAGGGCCTATGGCTCGAGTTTGAATTTGGCAAAGCTGGGAGTTAGTCAGCACTTTCCCCCTTCTGCCACAGATCACTGTTTCCCAACTGGTACAACTAAAGCCTGTACCTGTTCATCACATGGTGGCTGCCACCACTTTTCACCAGCATTAATATTCTTGTAAACCACAGAAACCAAGGAGTACAGGACCCATCCATTATCCCCAGCACAGACCTCAGTGCAGATAAGCAAAGCTGGTGGCTCCATCAGGGGCTTTCATTAAATCTGCTGCCAAACACACACCCACAGCCCCAGTCTCTTAGTTGACAAGTAGAAATGAGATGTCAGACAATCACAGAGGCTTTTTGCAAGAGGGATGGACACCACTTAAATCATACAGAAGTATTATCAGGAAGCACAGATTTGACATTTGTCACCACATCTTCCCAACATGAAGCAATCATTTGCATTCCTTTCCCTGCTCAATCCACTTTTGCAAAGGGCCTGATATTTCTATTAATCACTGATAGAAGCATGCTCTTGTCTTAGATTAAAATGAAATAGATTTCCTATAGCTTTCTTTTTCCAGTAGGTTTGCCTCTTACTTGCTTGCCTTTATTACACTTATCAAGGGTCCCTTTCTGCTCCACTGCATTCTTCAACCTTACATTTTGGTACAGTTGCTTTGTAGTTCAAGGAAAGACATGAAAACAGGCAATATTTTGGAACATTTTAATGACTTCACATGTAGTATAGACACTAGTTGAACAGCTCAGCAACCAGGGAGGGAGGATGCAGTTTCTGTCCCACTGACAAGTCACAATGCACTTCTGATCTTGTCCTGGGAGAGAAGAGGGCCAGGAATTCTCACAACAAACGTTGTCCAAATGAGCCTGGTTCTTATGATTCCTTACAATTCCTGCTTCCAGCAGTGGTATCACCTGCTAAGGAATTAATATCAAGTTGGAAAAGAAGGCAAGAGCAAGCCATCAGTGTCCTGACCTAATCTAATCACTCGTGGTGCACACACACAAAGTGCTGGAACACATCTCAGCAGGAATGGTGTGACAGACCAAGCTGATGGCCTTCGCTGAGGAAAACAGTTAGGAAGTGCTGGGAAGGGGTGAAGAATCTCTTTAACACCGAAAAGAGAAGCAACCTCTGCTACCCCCTGAAGGCAGGATCTCACACTGCATCCTCACACTGCACCGTGTCTGCAAGTTGCCATCGGATGGCAGCAAAGGGGAGAGAGATTTTCAGCTGGATAAAGCGCTAATGCTAAAGCTCTTGAGCTTTTGGAGAAACAAGATTTCCAGGAGAATCTGCTGATGGATCCATTATTTCACTTGATGACTTCTGGGAACGAAGAGTGAAAACAATGCAAATCGATTTGATAAGGTGGTTGGTACCACTTCTTTTTTATATCATATGTAATTGCATAACATTCTATGGATCTTTTGCACCAGGATACTCTGCCACTGTGTTTGGGTTTTGTGTTTGGTTGTTTGTTTCTTTTTCTTCAAAGCCTCTGCAGATTTTTATCTACATTTTTAATTACTTTTTATTTTATTCTGTTCGAGCAAGCACACGAAAAGTCAAAATCATGGAGGAGACAGATGGGGTAAAAACAAGAGAAAACAGTCTCTTTATAGGAAAGAACAACCCAATTTATTTTAGTGCTTGGACTTTGCCCAGTGACTTGCAGGGGGAGCACAAATTTAGTCAGCATTTTACAGGTTCTCTACCCAGTTTCCCTGTGTTGTGTGGCCTTTAGAGGGAGATGGTTTGAACTGCAACCTTAGAGAGCTGAGAGAATAAACCTTGGCCTAGTGTCACTCTGACCAGACCCAAATTCCAGAGCAGCAAGTGTGTCAAACAGCAAATCCAAAGCATCACGACTGTTTAGGTGAGCTCAGGCAACACAGCTGTCCTCAGAGGAGGGCACGTTCTGACATTCTGTTTGCTTCATGCATAAGGACATCATGAAACTGAAGTCCTACAACAACCCCACCCTTCTGTCTCCTGCACAACCAGGAGTGAAGTACATCTGAATTACCATGGCCTGACCAACTCTTTGGTGTTCCCTGTCAGCAAGTGGGCCAGCAGAGAGCTGTTCACAAAATTAAGACTCCTCTTTGAGGAAACTGTTGCAGAGTAACAAGGGAAGTATTTACAACAACCAACCAACATCCCAGCCTAGGCAGATCCCTGCTCTTCTCCCATGCTATAGGACTTTGACAGAATAACAACTCCATTGGAGTTCTGAATGCTTCAAATTCACTAAAAGGAACATAAGCACTATAGTGACAAATCCCAATACAATTCCTTTAGACTAAGGAGGAAGAAAAACCAACCAACTTTAGTCAGGATCTAAAACATCCTTTCTAGCTGACATAGCAAAACAGGGACTGAAAGGCATCAACAACTAGCTATGCAAAGCATCAATACTTTCAGCTAGTAATCCATAAAAAATGAATAAATAATTCATAATTACATTTGTAGTGTACACCATGCATGTCAAGAAGGGTTCCAGGGAGAAAAGCAAAGCGTGCTTTGCTCTCTAAAAGCAGAAATCCTCCAATTATTACTGTGTCTCTGGAAAGCCTCTGGACTGCAGAGACACAACTGAACCTCAATTTACAGCTGCAAAGAGACATTAGATATTTTTCCCATGGTGTTTTACAGCCTAGATCGACTCCAGGCATCCTAAAATACAGAGGAAGTATTCCAAGAATACACTGGTACTGTAGCACTCTACAGCAGGTAGAAAGCAAGACTGAGTCTTGTTCACTCTGTACACCTCTGGCTTTGCCCCCACATCCAACACAGGCCATTTACACTGAGGCTCCAGCAAAGCAACAGCTGTTGTGTCCTTCTTATGGATTCCAGTCTCCAGCTCCTTCCCTTTGTTGCTCAGATCACCCAGCTTTCAAACAGGCAGCAGCTCAGGGGGGTATTCACCATAGCAGTACTTGGCAATTGGATCTCTGTAGGTGTTTTCATGCTGCACACTCTGTCAGGAGGAGGAGGAGGAGTTTCAACAATACCCACATATTGAAACAAGACACCACTTCACCAAGGGCCAAAGCCCACAGCGTTTATCACCCAAATTCTTCTACACATTAGAGTTTCACCTGGAGTCAAACCACTCTGTACTCCCAGCATACAAGAGAAGTTGCTAAATTACAGCATTTTAATGTTGAACCATACTCAGAACCTTCTTGTTAGGAGACTACCCAAGTAAGTGGGGATAGATTCAATAATAATTATATATATATATATATATATGCTTAGGCAGTATCATCAAATGCCCTAAGCAAGCAAGGTACAGTAAAGTTGCTACCTGAAATGTGTGCATTTTCTTGATAAAGCTAGAGTTCAGATACTATGGTTAAAAAACCCCAAAAAACCAGCTTTGGAGACATTTGGAACTATGTCCTTTGTTTGCAGTCCATTCCTATTGCTACATTAAAAGCACTTTCTAAGAGGGCCAATGCTTGCTTAGATCAAAAATAATTCTAAATCAAATCACATGGGTAACAGAAGTTCACCTCTGCTCTTAAAAAAACTTTAAAATAGTTCCAGCACACTTTTGGAGTTCCTGTACAGATGATTGTCAGCATATGGGAAGTCTCCAGCTGTACCATAAACTAAACAGCACTCTGAGGCTACTGGGAACAGCTCTCACTGGTCTCATCCTTATGAGAACTCCCTCAGAACTCATCCAGGATCTTCACTGGTCACTGAACTCAGATAGTCTTGTTTTAGTTAAGTACCTCTTTTCTAAAGAGAGTGTGCAACTCGTCCTGCTCTAAATGTGGATTTGCCCTCAGATCAGCTCTCAGCCACAGCTCCAGCATTTGGGAACAAGCAAGCACAGCACACCAACACACACAGCACTGAGCTCATTCTCAGGGCACTTTTCTGGGCCTACACACACACTTGTGCCTTACCTGTGAGGAAGTCCTACATTTGGCCAGACACAGCTCAAAGTGATCTTCCACTGCCATGAAGAGGTTTTGGAAAGCAACAGCTGCCCGGTTCAAGAAACGCTCCAGGAGATGTTGCTAAAGCAGTCAGCAAAAAACAAAGCAACACTGTACTTCAGCAAGGAGCAATCCAAGAAGCCCACCCTGACCTAAACAACTGGGGTATCAGAGGAACAGTAAGCAACTCCACTTAGGATTTCTAGCAAGGACTGAAAGGCTAACGCCTCAGGGAGCCCCAGCAGTAGGCAGGGAATCTAGAGAAGCTCACAGAATACAGGGAAGTGCCAATTACAAAACTGACACTGGCTGGAATAACTTTTTCTACAGTAATTTCCCTCCAGCAAATGCAACCACCCTGAAGCTGAAACACTTTGCAAGGCTCCCAGCATTTCCCCTCCAAGGTGGGAAGGATGAATTTTGTTAAAGCTTTATTTACAGCTTGCCAGATGGTCCTTGCAGGCTTTCCTCATGCTTTCAAGAAAAGGAACGGTCCCCTCTAAGGACAAGGCTCCTCCAAAGAGGAGGCACTGTGAGAGGGAGGTGCAGGGGGCAGGAGGAGGGCAGCACCTTGCTGGGCTGCAGGCAGCAGGACACGCAGTACTCGTAGACGCTGCAGCAGCCGTTGGGGAGGCAGCTCTCGCAGCTGAAGAGCCGCGTGCTGGGCACCTGCACGTCACAGCAGCCATTGAGCAGCACGTCCTTCCTCTCACAGATGTACCCTGCAAACAGCACCACAGCCACAGTCACCTCAGAGCACCATCACTTAGCCTTTAGTAGGTGATGACCCCCCTCAGTCTGACAGCAGCGATTCTTTGCAATGACACTTGGAAACAGCAGTGTTTCAAACAGCCTGGTGTTACCTGCACTACTCTTGTGCACCTACTCAAATATGTGCTGTATATACAGTATATATATGTGCTGTATATACAGTATGAGGGTTTAAATGCAGAATTTTTAAGTTCTTATGGCTCTCTGACACAAGTCTTGTTGCAAAAGGGGAAGGGGATTAGTGATAGTACTGGAAAAAAACCTGTGACACGTTTTCTTTCGGCAAGTCTGTGTCTGGATAACACTCTTTAGAGTTCAATATGAAAAGACTTAAGATCTATCCATGCAGGACATCTGTAATAGTAATTGTTCAGTATAGAACTATGTGTATGTCCTTGTAGAAAGTGTACTACCCCAATGTTAGACTGTGAGGAAGACCTGGAATTTTTAGAGACCTTAGGAATTGCCACCACCCATAACTCAGGCAGTGCCAAATTTCACATGGATGCAAATCACCAAAGATGTGGGGTTTCTGCAGCCTTGATTTCTGGTCAAGGAAGTTCTAGTACCTGAGCAACAAGCACAGTGAGGAAGCACATGTGCAGAGAAGGAAAGGCTCTTCAACTTTTAACACTTAAAACAAGTGGTTAATATCCTTGGGTTTACAAGGGTCAGATGTTAACTGTGACCAGCACTAATTACACATGTCCTGAGCTGCCTCCATGCAAGGCCAACAGGGTTTCCTCAATTGCTCTTCCCGACCCCAGGAAAACACTGCAGGGAGATACAAACAGCAGGACTCAGTGTTTGTGTTCTGTGCAAAGCTAAGAGGAATTCTTTGACTCCCGGTGGCCCTGGAGCAGCACAGCCACACTCACACAGCCCCTGCTGGGCCTGAGCTGAGCCTGCACAGAACCAACCAGCAGTGCCTGCAGCCACAGTGAAATTCAGCCAGCCAGAGGAGACAATGCCAATGGCTGAGTGAAAACATCTTGATAAGGAGCAGTTGTTACTTGGAGGTGCCTTCAACAGTCAGAGAGGCAAAGCAGCGTTCAGCACTGCCACATGCAGAATGACATCTTAGTCTCAAATGTACCCAGTTCATCCGTAATGAGGAGCTTCCCCTGCACAGAATTCCTGCACTGGTTGCTCAGCTGGCTGCTGTTTCCCGCACTGAACTTCACCTTCCACAGGATGGGCTGCTCGTGCTCCTGCACTTGGAGGAGATTCCGATCTCTCACCATCCTCTCTTCCTGCAAGGAAACACAGTAATGTGACCAAACAGACAATTTCCTTCTGCCATTTCAACCCACGTGTTTTTCCCACAATTACAAATGCCTCGTAGCGGTCAACTCCACAGCACAGCAAACTCCAGCACCGATGCTGCAGGCAACATACTACTTGTAGTAGTTTACTTTGTGCTATACACAGGAAGATACACAAGCCAGTGCAACAGGGGTGTGCAAGTGCACCAGGGGATCAGCCAACACTTGCTTACCACAGCCACGAAAGTGGTATATGTTTTAGTAAATAACCACAGCTGCACATATTTCTGAGTCCTTTGGTAGTGGAAATACCCCTCACAAGAGGTACAACAGTAACCAGAAAACAGTAATCAACAACAAACACCAATACAATGAACACCACTCCCTTGGAGATTTTCTTTTCCCAGTTTTGGTTCATAGCAGTATTGCTGTCAAATCACACAGTAGCAGGCATTACTATTTCAAACTCTTGTCTGGATTCAGTAATGATGATGTAATTCCTAAAACACCCTGTGCCAGCAGCTACAGAACCCCATCCACCCCGGGCTGGGGGATGTTGGATCCCACCCCGGGCTGGGGGATGCTGGATTCCACCCTGGGCCGGGGGATGTNGGGATGCTGGCTCCCACCCGGGCTGGGGGATGCTGGCTCCCACCCGGGCTGGGGGATGCTGGATTCCATCCTGGGCTGGGGGATGTCGGATCCCACCCCGGGCTGGGGGATGCTGGATTCCACCCCGGGCTGGGGGCTGCTGGATCCCACCCCGGCCTGGGGGATGCTGGCTCCCACCCCACGACCCACCGGACCTGCCGCCACTGACCTGCTTGAAGGTGCTGGTGATGAAGTAAACGAGGGAGAGTCCGAACACCACGCCGAGCACCCAGCGCTTCCTCAGCAGCCGCCGCCACAGCACGGCCCCGCACGGCACCATCGCGGGGCACGGGGGGGATACCCCGGTACCCCCGGGTTAGGAAGGAGGGATACCCCGGTACCCCCGGGCAGGGAAGGAGGGATACCCCGGATCCAGCCCCGGTGCCAGCCCTGGCCCGAGCGCTTCCGCCAACCCCGCGCAGGGAGCGGAAGCGGCGGCCGGGCCTGCGCGGGGCGGGGGCGGGATCGGGACACCGGGATACCGGGATCGGGATCGGGATCGGGATACCGGGATCGGGACACCGGGATCGGGACACCGGGATACCGGGATCGGGATCGGGATCGGGATACCGGGATCGGGATACCGGGATACCGGGATCGGTGGGTACCGGGGATGCCGGGGGTACCGGCAGGGCGCGGTGACACGTGTGCCAGCGGGAATCCCTGCTCGACCTGAGCGGGGAAAAGGCCTCCCTTATGGCTCTGTGTGTGTGTATATATAGAGAGATAGATGTATAGATGGATAGATAGATGGATGGATGGATGGATGGATGGATGGATGGATGGATGGATGGATGGATACAGAGATAGATAGATAGATAGATAGATAGATAGATAGATAGATAGATAGATAGAGAGATACTGTGTGTATAAGTACATAGATATATGTATGTATGGAGCTGTACACGCGTATATATACACATATGTGTGTATATATGGGGGGCTGTATATATACATCTAGGTGGATATATAGATATGCATATAGATAGATATATGTGTATATAACTACCTATATATGTTTGTATGAAACCGTACTTATATATGTGTATGTATATATACATATATACATGTGTGTATATAAATGTATACACATCTCAGTGTATATATATAGAGAGAGATGTATATAGATATGTAAGTATATATGTATGTATAGAACTGTACTTAAACATTTAAACATGTATATAAATATACGTGTATATAAACATATGCATATATATATGTGTATATAGATACATCTACGTGTATATCTTGATGTGTATATATAGAGATATATATATGTGTGTATATGTAGAGATATATATATGTGTGTATAAGTATATACGTATATATGTGTTTGTATATAGGAAACTGTACTTAAAATTTATATATATATACATGAATATATGTGTGTATATGTATACACATCTAGGTGTATCTATACATATGTATATATATATAGATGAATATGTATGTGTACAGATATATGTATGTGTATATATGTACATATGTATACAGATGTATACATATGTATATGTATTCTATTATATATGTGATATATATTCTATGGTGTATGTATATATATATCAATACATTTATACCCATATTTATTTACTCCCCCCCCCGTGTGTAATAAAACCTGTGTACACACACACGAAGGCAGAGTGCAGCTCTGGGAATGCACCCAGGGCGTGCCAGTGCAGTGAGTAGGGCTGAGGGTGCCAGTCCCGGAGGAGAACAGCCTTGTGGAACCATAGCCCTGGGCAGGGTTGGAGCACCCAGGGTTCCTGCTCCTCCTGCCCTTCCCAAGGACATGGACAGGTGAGACTGGCTGGGCTGGGCCGTACATGACTCTCTGCATGTGCTTCTTACAGATGTGCCATGTGAGCACTGCCAGCCTGGGCCACTGGAGTCATCGGGCTTGGGGCTCCTGGGATGTGTTTGAAATCTGGACCAGCCTGGACAATGAGGGACTCCGTGTGTGACCTGTCTGCATGCTCCTGAGCTTCCATCTGTCCCACCTCTGCATAAAGCTCAGGTACTGTCCAGGTACTGCTGACAGATGTGCAAGTGTAGCAGCAGTGCAGGAGCAGTCAGCACTGCAGCTGAGTGGCTGCTGGAGCAAAGGCCATGTGGATTCTGTCTGACCAAACCTGTAGGATTCTGTGCAGAACAGACTATTACATCTCCTGAGGTCCTGCATCTTCAGAACTTCATGTCACTGTCCCCTTCATGGCTGATGCCAAAAGGAAGTGTCTCTCCCATAGAGCTGAATGTGATTTTGGAGTGTGATTTCACCCCACGTCACAGTGTAGACATCTAATGGTCTAGAAGAGAGTGAAGGATTTTCCAGGTTCCAGAGTTACCTCTACACTGGCTCTGGCTCTCAGCTTGTAGCATGGGGAGATGGAGAGATTTCTTTTTAAGCAGTGACCTGTCTTGGCCTGTTCATCATGTCTTAACTGCTGTTCTGGTTAAAAAAGAGTATAATATTATATATCAAGTCAGCAGAAATACTGTCAGGTTAGGGTTAAATAACATGTACTGCAGGGAAACCGTAAAAGATTCCTGGAGTTCTAAATGTTGTTACCTCAAATGCAGAGTGTAACATTTGGAAAAAACCCCATAATATCTATTTTTTACTGTATAAAACTTACAGATCCTTGTAAAAAGTATTTAGGCCCTGAAAATGCAACATAAGCTGAAATGTATTGCAAGAAATTAAAGATAAAAGATTACAAGATAAAAAATTTGCAGTTAAGAGAGTGTTGGTGACTTACTTAAAAGAACATTGTCATGCCCTTGTTGTGTTTTTTCATGAAAGGTGTTTTACACATTTGCTTTTTTCCTCTCTCTCAGTTTCACAAAGCAAGTCTCTGCAGAAGAGGAAGGAGGCATCTCATTTCCCGAGGGCCTATGCTGAGCCACGAGTCCCATCAGGAGCCACCCTGTTAGATGTCCTCGAGTTCTGTGGCAGGACATGCCATTGTCACCCAGCTGGACACTCCTTGTGACCACCCTGTCCTGCAGAAGGGAACCTCCCTAGCTCCTGGCCTGCCTGGAGACCTGTGTCCCTGTGCTCCCAGTTTGGCATTGTTCCTGTGCCAGGGGGCTGAGGGGCAGTGGGAGCTGGAGGTGCTGTGCCACAGAAGGAGGTGCTGTGTGCCAGCCATGCCCCGAGCTGAGCAGCACCCCCAGCCCCCCAGCTCCCAGGGCCTGTCTCAGTAGCTGCACTGGGTTTGCTGACCCACGACATTAATGTTGAGCGTGCTGTGTTTTAAGGTCCTGAGGAAAATGCAGAGACGGCACAGCAGCAACACTGACAGTGTGCCCCCTGAAAGGTAAACCCTCTTCCTTTGTCTTGCCTTCATTTTCCTCTCCGTGGGGAACATTCTCATTTAAGTGTAGGGGGTGTTTTAGCCTCAGAATTGAGAAAGACACCTGTGCCTGTGGTGTGGGCAGGCTTTCTGCTCGAGTTTGGGGAGTTTAGACACAGATTGACTGTCCTCCTTCGTGTCAGCTCTTGGCTGCTGCCAACCACAGTGTTTCAGGATGATCCAGCATGGAGCTGGCTTGGCATGGGCATGGGCAGGACATTTGGAGCTCTGGGAGAGTGATTCCTGGCACAGTCCTGAGCACAGTCAGTCTGCACAGATCCACCTGTATGAACAGGAACTATTTATACCTCTGTTATAAAGGTGTTTAAAAACTCTGCTGGCTGAAGCTCCCACTTCTACAATTTAGTGTTTTATAAAGAGTTTGGGTGATCCTTTGCATCTTCCCAGAGTCTCTCTCTAGCTTCGTGTATGGGAGTATTTAGATGTAGAATACCTCTAATTCATTTCTGTGATTGTAACATCAGCAAGGGAGCCTTGCCACTGTTGTTGTTCTGGTACTGAGTATTCCCCAGTGCTTTCCCAGAGTTAGAGCTTGACTTTTCTTTTTTTCTGAAGCAGAAACTAATCTAATTACTCTAAAGCAAAGATGGAACTAACGAATTTCCTTGTTCTGGCTGAGCTGAGATTATAAGTGAAAGATCATTAAGTGTTTCTTGGTGGTTTTGCAAGTAGAGCTGAAACTTGATGTCATGACCCCTGCTAGCATGGGACTGTCCTTAATTTCAGGGGAAAAGAAAGTCATCATCTTTTCTTCTGCAGGATGCTGCCCAAGCCTCAGTGCAGTCTGTGGGTTTTATATCAGCAGACAGGGCTGGGGCTTGAGAGGCACATGAGGTTCTGAATGAGCCTTCTTGTCTTCCATGCAGAGCTCTCTCTGAGTCTGTATAGACTTGTAAGACCCTTCAGGACCTGTTTGAATAGTTAAAATACATTCAGGATATATGTCTGTTCACTGAGTGCACAAGATAAGCTGAGTAATCAGCTGGCTTTTACAAATGCTTCTGGTTTTCAGCGAGGTCAGTAGCAAAGGCTGAAGGGTTCTAATTGCAGAATGGAATGCTGTAGCCACTGGTCTTCACTTCTGTTAACTTCAGAAGGAATGAAACAGCCTTGCAGTTTCATCCTTCTTTGTTTTTAAATAGGTCCCAGATTAATTCCTTCCCACTGAACTCATAGTCCTGTATCCTGGTAGCATTATTCCAAACAATAGTTGTGTCTCTCTTTGTAACACAGGGTTCCACCCAGTCTGTTTATGTTCCCAGGCCTAAGTACTGTCACATTCTGTCCCTGTGTTGTGTACACATCCCTGAATTGTAATGCTCGGTGTAAAATCCAAGAGCTGGTTGAGGAATATTTTGAACCAGAGAGAGGTGTGCAATGTCCTGTTGACTTGGATCCTTGCTGGAGCCTACATAGAGACAATGAGAATGGGGTGTAGCTACAAACAGCCTTATTAGGAGTTTACTTAGTGGGAAGTTATGCCCAGAGAGGGTTAAGCTGTCCCCAGAGATGGAAGGCAGTGCTCTGTGCCCTGTAAGGTGCCTGGGGAGGCTTCTGAACCCATGGGGGAGAGAGGGTGAAGGGCCCTGTACATGCCTGCATGTGCTGTCTCAGCTTGTGACCACTGTTTCTAGAGCTAGAGATCTCCAGGGATTAAAATCAAAAGAGACCAAAGCCCTGCAACATGCCTTATTTGTGGGCTTTGCCTCTTGCTGAGTTTACTTATTCTTTACTCTCCTTCTGCAAGTTAGACTGGTATTTGCTGTCTGCCAGGCATTTACAGGATCATTCTACTTGTTACCTGTATTGTTCTCTGTCCGCTAAACTTTCTCTGTATTCATCTCAGAACCACAGTATTGACCTCAGGTGATAAAAACCTGCTGTCTTTTGCTATTAGGATGAAGGTATTTAGAGTTTCTTTTTGGAATCTGGCTCAGGAAAGAATCAGTGCCAGAACTAATTCTGTCCAGTGCCCACTAACTTGGGTACAGCCATGTTCAATTTGCCAGGATTATTAAAATAGAAGAACTTCTCTTGACCCATGGGCACATCCTTATAATATTTGTGAAGTCAGGGGCACACAAGCAGTTCTCACTGCTTCTGTCTCTTGTTGGTGCAGCTCATCAGTGGGCAGGTAGTGATCATCCCCAAATAAAGACAGATTTTGGGGGAAGGTCATTGCTTTGAGTTAGCTTGGTTCATTTGTTTGTGTGTCATATGACCTGTCTTGTTTATACTGTGTCAAGTTCCATGGGGTTTTGTATATTTAAATACTAAAGTCATTATGGATGATGTTGAATTTGGTGTTGGATGTGTAAACTCTTTGGTTCCCCCAAAAGTAAACAGGGTGTTGGGGTATTTTGTTCTTGACCTGAAGGAACTGGTGCATTTTGCTCAGCTCTTTGGAAGTTCTCTGATCTTACGAGTGGTTACTGGCCTCTAGTTGTGCAGCTGTGACTTTCCAGCAGCACCTGCCATCTGGAGACCTGCATATTGTGATAGTGTGTGAGGAGCTACTGAATCCCTGCAGTCAGGACTGGGCTAAGAGCCTGCTGAGCTGTGTGTGCTGAGCCTGTGGTTTAACCCCTTTGCTCTGTGCCCTGCAGGAACCGGAGCCAGACGGTGAGCTCGGAGCCCAGCGTGGAGGAGAGCGGCGTGTTTGAGAGCCTGAAGGCCGAGGCCTCGTCCCCACAGCAGCTGTTCTCGGGGCTGGCCGGCATCCCCGCGGGCTCCATCGCTGCCACGCCGTTCCAGGCAGGGCTGGTGCTGGGCTCCTCGGCCTCGGGGGGGGACGTGTTCATCCAGATGCCAGCGCCCAGGGACGAGGGTGCCGGCCGCGCCGAGGGGGCCCCGTTCCACCACCGGCAGCCGGCCCACCACTTCCACCACGGCCACCACCGCGGCGCGTCCCTGCTGCACATGGCGGGGGGCGACCGGCACGGCCACGCCGACGAGGGCTCCGAGGAGCAGGCTGGCACCCCGGCCCCGGCGCTCTCGGAGCTCAGGGCTGTCGTCGGCTGGCTGCAGAAGGGGCTGCCCTTCATCCTCATCCTCCTGGCCAAAGTGTGCTTCCAGCACAAGCTCGGTGAGAACCTGTCCTGCTGGGGCTGGGGGGGCTTTGGGGGGTGGTAAGGGAGCATCATGAGGCAGTGGTGTCCCTGTGACAGTGCCTGGGTGTAGGCTAGCCTGGAGGGGACTACAGGAAAAATTCACCTGCTTCCAGTCCAAGGTGTTCCCATCTGTGTCAGTCCCAGCTGTGTCCCATCCTGACCGGTTTTGTTCCTTTTCCTGATCTCTCCATGACATTCCTGGGGTGTTACCAGGGCTTCTCCCTCAGAGCTCCCTCTGGGGAGGTGGGGAGAGCTTACACTGGTGACCAGCAAAGGGTCTGTGGAGCACAGAAGGGTTCAGAGGGATGAGACACTTGTCTGGCTGTTCGGGTGGTAGTTGTGAAACCAAGACAAACGGCATCAGCAGTTACATTTTATGGTCTAGATCTTCAGAGTTCCCTAAAGAATACATCTATCCAGTTTTTTTCAATGCTGCCTGAGTATTTTAGCACTCTAAAATTGTGTGTGTGGCATGTGTGAGGATCCTTACTCATTCTGGGAGTAGAATGCTGAGATTATCAACACTGGGAAACCAATAATGCTTGAGTGTGGCCCACTTACAGCTCAGACAGTATTCCCCAAACCAAGGACTTGGTTAATTCATGTCTGCAACATGTTGGTCTTTGGACCTGATACCCAGTAGGGTTTTGACAGTGTGCCCTGTGTTCCATGAGCTGCTGAACTGCTGTTGTAATTCTGTCATCTGGCACAGTGCAGCCACAACTTGGAGCCCTGGGGTTCTCCTCCAGCACAGAGCCTGACCCTGGGGCAGTGTGTGTGCTGGGCTGGGTGCTCCCTGCAGTGAGTTTGAAATACAGAGTCTGTGCTGCCCTGGTTTAGCCACCTATGCATTTAAATGCTCAGTGCATGCAGAGTATCAGGCAGCAGTGTGTTTTCTGCGCTTGGGATGCTGCTCCCCCTGCCCCCTGACAGTGCCTTTCCTGCAGGGATCGCTGTGTGCATTGGCATGGCCAGCACCTTCGCCTACGCCAACTCCACGCTCCGAGAGCAGGTCGCTCTCAAGGTGAGTCCAGCAGTTTTCCTTCCTCTATTCCCAGGAAACACACACAAAACAACATCTGTGGTGAAACTTCTTTTGCAGTGTGGGGCTGAATGCACTTATATGTGCACAGATGTGCCACAGTCCTGCCTTCCTCTCCAGCTTCTACACACTGATGCTGTCCCACAGTTTCCACCCCACTTCTTGGTGCAGGTGTGGCATAGTAAAACAGAGGGTAGGTCAGGGACTGAAACACATCTGACTTGTTAATGATGAGATTTAACTTATGAGCATTTAGATAATGCTTTGAGATGTTTAGCTGAAAGATTCTGTAGATGTATTGCTTGTTAGTATCTTTATAATGCTCTGCTGAGAATATAGAGAAGCCAGCAGATCTTTCCAGGTCTTACAGTCCTTGGCGTCAGGAGAACAGTTCAACAGCACTAAAAGCACAAGACTGGAATTCCTTTTTTATTAAAATGACATGAGTGGCACAAGTGTATATTTGTATCTACCAGTAGCAGTGGAATAAATGTGCCACAGTGCTGAATGAAGAGATAAATTGCACAATCATGTAACAGATTGCTGTTTCCTTGCACTTTGCACCTCTCTCCTTCCAGCAGTGTGCCCCTTAATCCCCCTGCTTTAAATCTCAGCCTCACATCCCTGGCTGTTGAATAGCTGCAGAGACCTATTTCCTTCATAAATCAGCTCACAAGAAAAATGGTGGGTGTTTTCCTCCCAGCAGTAAAATTTACTCTCCAGAATTACCCTGGGCCAAGACCCAGGACAAGATCCTCTGCCATGCAGCTCTGTCTGTAATGTTCCATGTATTCTGAAATGCAGCATTTGCACTTCTTTGGACTTTTAATTATTTCTTCAATCAAAAATGCATGTTCTGGGACGTCCATACATCTGGATAACACTGCATGAAGTGATGGGTTATATTTGGTTTAGCTAAACCTTCTCAGTGACTCTAGATCTATTTATAACCCCCCCCCTTTGCTGAAGTGTCACTCCAACCAGGTGACAGCTCAGAATTTAGGACAATATATGGAACTGACTTTTTTTTAATCTGCCTGTCATACTGCATTTGAAATATCAGGGGAGTTTAGATGTCCCAGGAAAGATCCCAACTTTGAAGATTGCGTTCTGCAAGTAAGGCTGGCACCTTCACCAGCATGTTTCAATTAACTGCCCTGAAGTCACTTTTTTGGAAAGGTTAGCTGTGTGAGAGCCATTTCTGCCTGTGTTTATGGATGTCTTTGCCTAGCAGCCTACTTCTGAGCCTTAGTCCTGTGTAAATAAGCTGATTACTGAACACACACTTACACATTTTCATCCCCTGGCTTGGCTTGGCATTTTTCAGCAGCCCAAGCCTCAGCACAACCCTTGAAACTCCATATTTATCTTCTCTCCTTCTTTTTCTTGCCCAGGAGAAGAGATCAGTGTTGGTTGTCTTCTGGATCCTGGCCTTTCTCACTGGCAACACCTTGTACTTGCTTTACACATTCAGCTCTCAGCAGCTCTACAACAGGTGGGCAGAGTTTGCATTGTACATGATGGAAGCAGAGGATAATTGCCAGGGAGGGGAAGAGCAAAGCCCACTTTCCCCCACGTTTTGGAAGGGTTCATGCTTAAAGCATCTGCTGTCTTTGCTACATCTTTGCAAAACCTTCCAATGAAGGAGAAGGATGTGTGTGTCCCTTCTGCCAGTGTGTAATAAATGGTGTAACCAGTGTGTAAACGGGTGTGATGATACACTACATGATTCAGAGCAGGGTGGACCCTTTCTAAGAGGGACCTCAATGCCCATTTTGGCTGCAGTCACTGAGCATAAAGAGTACATGTCAGGAGCAGATAAGGTTTGATCCACTGGTTTTCCTTTTCCTATAATATTTTCTCTTCAGTCCATCAGGCTCCCAGTCTTGGACCAGAGATAACCCAGAGATGAAATAGTAGTGTTTTACTCCAGTGTCCTCAGGGCTTGGAGGCATGTGGGTCTGAGGTCATTAAGACAGCCTTGCCTTTCAAATTGTCACTAGAGCAGTTCTTAAATGCAGACAAATTTGGATTAATGGGTTTGGTTCAGTACTATCCCTTCTTATTACAAAGCAGGTAGGAATAATGACACATTGGAAGCAAAGATGCACAACTTAAGCAAGGGCCTGTTAGTAGAATAATTAGGGAGAAATGGAAGAACATCAAAGCTACTTACTTTGAAAGTAGTTTTGATATTAGTAGCTAAAACCATGTGAATTATCTTCCCAATGAAAATTTTCTTTGTCCCACTGAAGGGGACTTACAACTTCAGGCTGAAAATACAATGTGCATCAGTTGGGTTGTGGCTGTGTGGCTCTTGGGCTTGGTTTTAATGTCCATTATTCCATTGCTTCCCTGCCTCTTCCCACCAATACTGTATTCAGTGGAAGAGCCAAGGTCTGCCCATAACGCTGGCATCCTTTGGAATTGCCCCTGATCTATCTGGGTTGGGTCACTGGAAAGCTGTGTTTGTAAATGCTTGTAGAAAAGGGGAGAGATGAGAAGGTTGGAATGTGTGGGTGCAAGTGGAAGGTGCCAAGCCATGGGATTCCTGTCTAGGGCTTGTGGAGGAGAATGGAAGAGGAGAAGCAGGAAAGGCAGGAAGGTGTGAAGCACTGAGAAGGAATTTGCACCACGGGGAAACAGTGTCTCTAAAAAGGTGGTCAGGGTTAAAAAGCATGGAGTGGACTAATTTAAACTAAAGGCTAGATCATCTCAAATAAAGGGGTTCAGCAACCTGGGGCCATCCTACACACAGTGTGGGGTGTGGATTATTGCCAGTGAACAGGCTGGGCCACCTCTCCATGGAAAAGCCCTGCTCCAGAGAGTGCTGCAGTGGGACCTGCTGTGTCTGCTGCCTGCCCTGTGGGGACTGAGACTGTTCACAGGGCAGGCTTGTCACATTAGAAGTGGCTGCTGCAGGTTGGTTTCTTTCTGGCTTATTTTTCATTTCCTGATTTATTTATTTTTTTTTCTTGTCTCCAGTGCACGAATAGTAGTAAAGTCTGATTCTGTTTCTGTTTTTAGGGTGTAATTTTACCTGTTGTGCTGTGCCAGTGTTGTGAGTATTTTAAATTCACGTTCAGGCTTTTCATTTTGGGTTGGTTATTTTGCTTTTGCTTTATTTATAATTTGGTTTTTGTTACGTTTTTGCTTTCTACCATGAGGCTTTAGTAGATAAATACCCTGCAGATGAATGCTGGCTTTTCAGGCTCAGTAGAGTCCTGTTCTCATTGCTGCTCAGGTTGCCCTTTGCTCTGTGAAATTCTGCTGTCCCAGAATTTCACAGGGTTGGACTTCACAGGGTAAGGTTTCCCCTTCAGATCAGATGGAGCTGAAGGCACTGTCTGCAGACCAAAGGCTCTGGAGTGCAGGTTATGGAGATTGCAGCCTTCCAAACCAGCTTTTGTACATGTTTGGGTCGTGTTCTGTCACAGTGGGCAAACCTGCTGACCTCAGTGGACATGGGCAAGAGCAAAATCAGGAGGCCCAGAGGCCCCACAGGACTGATTTGCATGTCTGTTGCCCTTGAGTGCTTCCCTGCAGTTCAGTGGAGTTTCCAGGCTCTCTGTAGCCAGCAGTGGATACAGGAAGGGTTCTCATTTTTGTGTCTGAGCTCTGGTGTGTCGTGCCTTTCAGCCTCATATTTCTGAAACCCAACATTGAGAGGCTGGACTTCTTTGACCTGATGTGGATCGTGGGCATCGCAGACTTTGTGCTGAAGTACCTCACCATTGCCCTGAAATGCCTCATCGTGGCCCTGCCCAAGATCATCCTGGCTGTCAAATCAAAGGTAGGAGACCCTTCTTGGGAAACAAACATTTGTCTTTGATCATCTGGTACCTTTACAACACGTTTGCAGCATGAAATCACAGAATCACAGGATGGGTTGGGCTGGAAGGGACCTCAAAGCTCATCCAGTGCCACCCCCTGCCATGGGCAGGGACACCTTCCACCAGCCCAGGGTGCTCCAAGCCCTGTCCAACCTGGCCTGGGACACTCCCAGGGATCCAGGGGCAGCCACAGCTTCTCTGCCCAACCTGTGCCAGTGCCAAATATGGGTGGAAGAATAAAAAGAATAAAATCTCTTCGTAAAACTTTGGCACTTGGGTATCAAGGTTTGGTTTTTGAGAGGTCTCAGACCTAAGCAAGGGTTTGGTAATACCAGCAAGTGGCTGAAGCCCAGAGATGAGATCAGCAGTGCTCAGGAAGGAACAGGTCCTAGCAGTGAGATAACAGCCTTTCTGGTTGACTGTCTTGCTTTGTGAGTACTCTCTGTACATACCTATTTCTGAAGCATAAATCACTGCTGGGAACAAATTGTAAGGTCTGGTTGCTCTGTCTTTCCACTTGTGTCAGAGAAGTAGCAGGAGGAAACTGAAGCACCAGTTCTAACCATGGGTGAGGAAATCTTTTAATGCTTAACATATTTAGATGGCTGCAAAGTTATATGTAGACTAGACCTAACTTTGGGAACTTCTTCACTGCATTCTCTCTCTTCAAGTACCTTTTTCATGTTTTACATTTACAGATCTGTCATGCTGCCTCTTTCTCACTTGGTGGCATCTACATTGCAGTGGCAAACATAGCAGTGTGTATTATTTGCATTCAGGAAAGAAACTCTGGTGGCTCTTGGGATGAAGAGCACTGTACAGATGCAAGATACCATCATTAATCCCTGAAAAGTCCCAGGCAGGGCACTTTGGGGGGATATCTAAACTGGGAACAGTTGTGCTTAGAAATGACATGGGTGGCAGGGGAGTTGAGCAGTTTATCCCTGCACAGCAGGGCTACTTGAGATGGTTATTAATTTATTTCTGGCAATTGTCCAACTTTTTGTTTCTTCTTCTTCTATTATTATTATTATATTTTGGGAGATTAATGTGCTGGGTCAGGACATAATCCAGCCTGGGGAGGGAGGGAAAAATGATGTGAATAGTCTTCCAAAGATAAATTGCAGTGGTGGAAAAGGTTCACAGCCTTTGCCTGCTTGTCTGAGAGCTCTCCCAAGTACTCATTAATCCTTGTCTGGAGAGAAGAAAAGGAAGGGTCTGTGTTTGCAGCTACAGTGGGAGGCTGGTAAGATCACATCTGTCAGGGGCCTGTAATGACTCAGAGCACAGATGCTTCCTTTTTAATACCTTTTTCTGGATAGCAGCATTTCTCAGGGTTTTTTAAGCCCCTTTTTGTCCTAGGACGTTGCTGATGGTGTCACTGTCCCCTGACTCTGAGACTGCTGGTCCCCACCACCACGGATTTGGGGTTCTCCCCATCAAGCCAGCCAGGGATGAGATCTGGTGTGACAAAGTGAGCAGAATCAGGCTGGGGTGGGAGAGCTGCAAGGGAGCCACAGGAACCACAGAAAGTGTAATTGGTCACCACAGAGCTGAGCTCTTGCCCTGAGCCTGGGGAGCCAGCTCTCTCCTGCAGGCCAGCACTCAGGAGGTGTTTCAAATGCCACCTTTTTCTGCATTAGAACAATTTGCAATTCACTAACAATCATAAAGCTTGCCCATGGATGGGAGATGAGGACCTTTGATCCTTCTGCTCTCAACCTCTGAGCAGGCCCTTGTGATTTTCCCTCCTTTTGGGAGTTCAAAGGCACTTCCAGAGCTAGTCTGGGTTTTCAGGCTGCTCCTTGAGATTCTGCTCTTCTCTGAACACTGTGTGGTTTTCACTGATGTTTGCAAAGCCTTTCTAGTTTCCTCCAGAAGACAGATACTCCTTTCCTCTGAATATCCCTCTTTTAAATCTCTTACCTCTCCACATCCATTGGGATTGGAGCAGGGTCAGATTCTTTTCTTTTCTTTTCTTTTACAATCTTCATACCTTCCCCCAGTCTTCTTTGTAGACTGAGCACCACCAATTTTTTAAGTCTTTTCTCAGAGATTTTTAATTCCAGATCTTATTATTCCCTTCTGGACTGTCTTCATCCCCCTGTTTTCCAGAGCATTTCTGCAGTCTGTCAAGATGAATTTGGGTTATAATCCTTCCTTCTATTGCATTTAAAGCCTTTCCCAGTTTAGTGTCAGCTGTACATTTGATAAACCTCCTCTGTTCCATCCAAGTCATTAATGAAAACAGGGACTAGCACTGACCTCTGCTTACCTCAGCCAGATGCACCTTTCTGTTTGGACAGAGAACACATGAAAAATTTGGGCTGGAGCACTCAGGTCTCCCCACCTGGGTCATGTATTCCTGGTATGGCCCATCACAGGAAGGGGGATCTTCTGGTGCAGGATAACATTTGGATTTTTAGCATCAGTTTGTGCTTTAATGGAGAGAAGGCAAATTAACACTGAAAGGCAGAAAAAGAAGTTTGTGTTTGCAATCAGAACACAGAGGGCAATAAACGTGTCCAGAGGTGGTTGAAGTGTAAAGAATGAGAACTGCCACATTATAAGGACACAGCTAACCAGAGTTCTCCAAGCTTGAGGAATTCAGACATGGAATATCTCTGCAAGAGAGTTCTCCAGAGAATGAGAGAAGATAGAAAACGTCACAAAACAATTCCAGACTTCCCAAACCAGCCTGGAAAGCAGAGGTGCCAAGAGAGGCTGTGGGACTGAGACCAGGCTGGAATGCAGGGAAGGAAGAGCTTGGGAACAGGAGGGAAGAGCAGAAGGAAGGCAACCCCCCATCAGAGTGATCTCACACCACTGGAGACAGCAGAGCCTGCAGGACAAGCACCAAACCTGTGGCCAGAGGTGTCCCTTCCTCCCTCCCCAGCTGATGGGCACATTAAGCCCAGTACAAGGTTTAAGAGCAGCTGGGCTCATCATTTCTTTGGAAGGGGGGCTTGGCTCCCACCCTGCCTGCTGAAGGCTCTCCATTAGAAGAGGCAAATCAGATCATTTGGTTCAATATAAAATGAATTAAAGTAAATTAAACTGCAGGAGCCATGTGGCCTGCAGAGGCTTCCATTGTTGTACACACGTAAATGGCAGCTTTTCATTTTCACTGCTAAGGAATGACAGCTTGAGGGGGGTGGAATTAAAGATAAGGAAATAAATAATAAAAAGACACAGTTGCCAAAGAGTTCACTTAGGAAATCCCAGGTGCCTGCAAGTCTCCCATCCCCTCCTCGTGCTGTTGGCAGCAATCTAAGCTGGTTATCCTGGAGGAGGAGTGAAATGGGGGGGGAGGAAAGAAAACAAACCCAAAAGAACTGTAAGAATCTGCTATCCCAGGTTTTTTAATATGTGTATCTCTATGGGGCAGGAGGACATGTTTCCAGTTATCTGAATGCCTTGGTATACAAGCAGGGCCCTAAGTTAGAATTCTCCCTCCATGCTCAGTGCAGATGTGCAGCCAAGTTACACAGGGCTGCATTTCCACAGGTCTGAAATTCAGAAGGAAAACACGAACACTGGCTTGTTGAAAACATAGCATGGAACTACTATTGACTAAATACTTGTCAGCTTTATTTGAAAGCTGGATCCAGACATTGCAAATGAGGTTGTGTGGCCAAAACTGCCATTAATCATGTGAATTCATCTTTATGCTGTTTC
Organism: Campylorhamphus procurvoides; assembly: GCA_013396655.1. Taxonomy (NCBI): domain Eukaryota; kingdom Metazoa; phylum Chordata; class Aves; order Passeriformes; family Dendrocolaptidae; genus Campylorhamphus; species Campylorhamphus procurvoides. Next base: position 268,155 of record WBMV01005263.1, on the reverse strand, counting down.
AGTGGTGTACAAATACTGCTCCACTCTTGCCCTGTGGGCCCCTCGCTGCTGCAGCTTTGAAAATATTTGCCTGGTGGTTTGTTTTCTTTAGTTGATTGTTTTATTAGTGCTTTTTATTTTTAAAGTACCATCTCATCAAGCCTGGTCAGAGCAAACTTGGCCTGGATGTGGCAGCAATTCTTTACACAGTTTTGCCCTTGGACTTGAGACCAAACACCTCCCTCAGGTGCATTCCATGTAAACTGGCACACTGAGCTTCCCATATTCCTTCTGAAGCTGCACTTTTCTTTATCCTGAGGAAATAAAGGTCTCTTGGAGCATTTGAGTCCTCTAGATGCTGCTCAAAAAGTACACAAGCACTGGGAGCTGGCACAGAGAAAATGTTGGGGAAAAACACCCGGGTCAAGACATTCCTTGCCTGTGCTGTCCCCTCCCCTGTGTGACATGCTGGTTATTCCTGCTCCTCCCTAACAGTGGGTGTGGATAGCCCATCCTCTCACCACCCTCTGCCTCCTGATCTTGGGTGCTCTCTGGGGGAACTCCCTCTGGAACAGACTCACCAATCCTGGACAACAACCCCTGCTGCAGCCTGGGAGGGATGTGGTGTCCCAGAGGCAGAAGGGTGGGACTGATTACTTACAAAAGAAAAAGGCCAAATAAAGGGTAAGACCCAGGGACTGAGGAGTGGGGACTCTTCTGTCCCCCTCCCATTGCCAGTCACTGTTGCTGCACTTAAAAAGAATCCTTACTCTGACGTGCTCTCCCACTTTAACTTTCCAGTCTGAGATCTCCAAGATGTGACTTTCAGAGGTGTTGAGCACTAACTGAAATTCTCATTTCCCCCTCTAGTCCCACCTGGAAGTTACTCCTCATTAGATTTTCACCAGCATCCTCAGTGCCACAATCCTTGCTGCTCCTGCCCTACACTTCCTTGTACTGGCTGTATGACCTGCAATCTCAGCTGAGCTGCTCTCCTCTGATCCAAATTGCCAGCAGGTCTCAAAAGTTTTTCCCAGCATCTTCCTGTTTCAGAATATGTCCTAATGCTGCTGGCAACAGAACAAGTGAGACTTGGAACTTCCCCTGAGTGCTAATCACAACTTACAGTTGCCTCATTGCAACTTCTCTCACTTCTCTTGCATCCCATTTTAATTCCACCGTGTCAAACCTTACCATGCCTTGCTGTTTACTCCTGGGGAGGCACATGCACTTATGCAAAGCCTTATGTCCAAAGAAACCACAAAGTCAAGGCTCTGTGGGAATCAGCATTGCTTCTGCAGCTGCAATCTGCCCCCTTTGCTGTGTATATGTTGTGATTCAAGTTTTAATTACACTATCCCATGTTATTTTCCTGTAAGACTTCTTCCCTCCATCACCAGTGCCCAAGGTTGAAGGTGAGATGTTGAAAGAAGCTGTTGTAGCAACTGGAAAGTTAACAGAAAACAAAGACCACTGGAAGAAGAACATTGTGCAAGCTGAATGGTACACTGGAGAATTAATTTCTGTCCTCTACTTTGCCAAGTAATTCCTGTGTGACTCTAGAAGAGTCACGTACAGCTGCAAACTGAAGGCAGTGGTTCAGCTTTTAATGGTAATGTGATCTTTAAAATGAAGTGTTTTATAAAAAGTCTAATCCCAGACACCTCAGCTTGGACACCTGAACATCCTTACCTTGACCTTCTTCATCTTTCTGTGTCTCAAGTTCTCATTCAGGAAATGCAGGGAATGGCTGTGCCCTGGGTCACCACTGTGAAAATAAGGGATTTAAAAGTGTTTTCTGTAGCAGTGATGTCATAGAGGGACTGAAGAAACTTTAGATATTTGCTCCTCTGAGCAGAGCTCAAACAGGATGAAGGGCCTGGATGCAGATCTGGCATCAAATGATGAGGACTTAACAAAATACTAAGAAGTTACATGCTTAGTGTGCAAAACCAGTGTTTACACATTACAGAGTGAAACACTGAATGTACAGAAGGAAAGGTGCAACTGTATGAAAGTCCTGAACTAGGGACTGAACCCTAACAGAGACAGGCCTTGCCTTATTTCAAGTTGGTGTTCCAAGCCAGATGAACAGGAGAAATAGTTGTATTTGTTCTTAATATAACACACAGTTCTTCTAATTTTGATTTTTAAAAAAAGCTGGAATACTTCAGCTGAGTTTTCAGACCCACCTTCAATGGGGTTTTAATGCCCCCAGACCGGGGTTGGAGCAGAACTCCAGCCCTGGGGCTGCCTCTGACCTGCCTTCAATGGGGTTTTAGTGCCCCCAGACCGGGGTTGGAGCAGAACTCCAGCCCTGGGGCTGCCTCTGACCTGCCTTCAATGGGGTTTTAATGCCCTCAGACTGGGGTTTTAGTGCCCCCAGACCGGGGTTGGAGCAGAACTCCAGCCATGGGGCTGCCTCTGACCCGCCTTCAATGGGGTTTTAATGCCCCCAGACCGGGGTTGGAGCAGAACTCCAGCCCTGGGGCTGCCTCTGACCCACCTTCAATGGGGTTTTAATGCCCCCAGACTGGGATTGGAGCAGAACTCCAGCCCTGGGGCTGCCTCTGACCCTTCTTCACATGGATTTTAATGCCCCCAGACTGGGGTAGGAGCAGAACTCAGCCCTGCTGCCCCAGGCGCGGCAGCTCCATCTGATGCAATGGGAAGGCAAGCGCTGACCCGTGCCAGCCCGGACCGGTGGGTGTGAGCTGGTGGGAGGGCCGAGGCTCAGCAAACAAGGTTTGCTGCCTTTGCCTTGCCGGGGTTTTCATCAGAGCCGGCTGACGGCTCAGCCAGCGCCGTGCCCCTCTGCACTCCCAAAATAAACCATGAGCGAATTGAATGAAGCTCATCTGAGCCACTGCCGCGTCTCGGCCCCCGCATTGTTGCCGGGAGGGTTTTTTTGCCATGTGATGCCACCTGGGATTCGGGAGGAGGAGGAGGGGGAGAGGCAGAAAGCTGCCCAGGTCCGCTAGCAACCGCTGGTGTGAGCTCAGTGCGTGTCCCGGGGGGATGAATGAGATCATGGGCACGGCAGAGCCCCCGAAGGATGCGATTTGCCGGGAGCAGCAGGATGCGCTGCCGCTGATCTCATCGCCAGCCCCCGGGGAAGGGCGCTGCCTGCCGCCTGCCAGCGCTCCGGCCCCGCTCCAGACCTCCCCAATTAGTGATTGGCCTGCGATGACATCACTGATGACAACGCGAACTGGGACAGCGCAGCAAAATTCCAGGGGAATTTCCCCTTCTCCGTGATCTTACCGAGCACGGGACATGACAAACCCCAGCTAATGTCACTGCGGGTGAACTGAGCCTGACCCAGCGCCCTGCCACCAGGACAGAACATAAACAGCCCCTCGTTAGGCGTGGCCCTAAATTAGACACCCTTATTCAGCCAGTTTTCCATTCCAAATAAACACCAGGGTGGCAGGGACAGCCTTGGTAAAGGTTCAAACAGGATGCTGCCCTTTCTTTGAGTCTCTTTTGAATGAGAGGTGTTTGAACCATCACGTTTCCCCCCTTTCCTTCTGGAAGTATTTTGAGTTTGAAATGCCCTGAGAGGGTTTACTTATCAACACCAGTGTTTATCTGTGCCCTGTACGAGAGCCAGCACACACCTGAGTGGAACAGCAAGGATGCTGGCAAACATAAGCAGCTGATTCTTTGGGATGATCTGGAAAGCTGTCAGGAGGACTGGTGTCACCTTGCATTTAATCCCTGTGCCTTCAGAAAGGGTATAAAATCAAAAGAGACTTACCTTGCTTTCTCTTCTCATCATCAATAGCATCTCCCAATTATATCATTTTAATCCTGTAAGCCCTCACTCTGCTGCAGGTGCTCTGCAGCATTAAGATGTGCTCTGGAGTTTCAAACTCCAAAGCTCAGAACAGCTGGGTAAGTGGCACAGCAAGAGGAGCACTGTGACCAAATGAAGTGACAGTTACCATTTCTGGGCACAGAGTTCAGTGGCTGCAGAGAAAGCTGCATCTCCCCAGTGCCTGTCCCTGCACCACTGAACAGAGGGACACCAGCCCTGCCCCTCTTACCTGCTCTTCACTTCCTCACCACAGTCAGGCCTCACCTGTGTGCTTGTTTGACAGGGCAAGTTCTACCTGATCATCGAGGAGCTGAGCCAGCTGTTCCGCTCCCTCGTGCCCATCCAGCTGTGGTACAAATACATCATGGGAGACGATCCCTCCAGCAGCTACTTCCTGGGTGGAGTCCTGATCATCATGTACAGCCTCTGCAAGGTGAGCAGCACCTCCTCCACAACCCCTGGGAGCAGTAGACACACCCTTAAGGTGTCCCTGGCACTGCCCAGGGAGGAAACTGCAGCAGCTGGGCACAGCACAGCTTCAGCAGCAGGTGGGCATTGCTGAGCTGGGCAAGGTCTGTGACTGCTCAGGAGGGTTGCATCAGACTCATGAAGTCATTGCTGCTCTCTAATGCCTTCCTACAAAGGCTGGAGGAGAAGGGGAGTGACTCTTGGGGGAGCATTGCTGTCTCCAGACTTCCAGATGTCACACTGAAAGGCAGGTTGCAGACAGGGAAATGTCCCTCTCTAAGCTTTCCTCTGCCTTTCCAGGCAGGATGGGCACTCTGTCACTCACAGCAGTGGGTGCAGTAGGGAGGGAGAGGGGCATCCAAGTCCTGCCTGGGTAAAACAGGCAGTTCTGCCCCATTTGAGGTCCTGCTCTGGCTGGTGCAAGTCCAGGACCTCAGTGATGGACAAGGGTGATTAATATTTCCTCAGAAATAAGAATGTTAAAAGCACAAAGTCTGTCTGTACAGTTGTAAATGAGCAGGTGCAACTTGTATAAATAAGAGTCCCAAGTCTGAGGTCTGTAATAGATGTATTTCTAATTGGGTGTATCTAATGGCACCTGAAGCAAGCAGTGACACACCCGTGTCACCCATCCCTCTGAGAAGGGCCAGGGGAACCAGGCTTGCTCCATTCCTGAGCCCTGTCTGTGCCTGAGGCTCTGCAGGAACAGAGAAAGGAACAGAGAGGGAACATGTCCCAGCTGAAAACAGCCCAGAGGAGCTGAGCAATGCTAACCACAGGGCCTGTATAACCCCTCCTGTCAAGGAATTTACAGTTCTTGTAAGCAAGAGAGGCAGAGGAGGGTGTGGGAAGTGCAGTGATTTGGTCACAGCAGGTCTGAGACCAAGCCAAAAAGCAGAGCAAACAGTGCCAGAAAAGAAGCACCAGAGACCAGTGCAGCTCCTGCCCACCCATCCAGCCTCTGAGCTGTGTTCTCTGCTCTTTGCTCTGCTGTGGGAGAGGATTGTTGTCCCTCACAGAGATGTCACTGCCTGTGTGCAGCAGCATCCAACCCTTCCATGCCCTTCTCAGGTGTGCAGGTCACAGAGCACAGCTACAAGAACAGATGTCAAGTGATCTTTCTTGTGTCCCCTCTTGAAAAAGTAACTCAACCCTGACACAGGTGTGAGCTGTTCTTTAGGGGTTAATTTGGGCTTTCTGTCCTGGGAAGCTTCTACAGGGAGTGTGTGATGACCTGGAGTGGAAAAGGAACCTCGTTCTGCTGGTCTGTTCTTTCAGAGCTGCACAAGGACAGGATTGCTGTTCACCAGCCTTGACTCTAACCTGGGCCCAGGACTGGGGGATACCTTTTTGGGAAAGAATTCATCCCCTTCATCAGAGGGATAGGCCAGGGGAAGGGTGACAAGTCCAGGGACATGTCCCAGATGATTGTGTGGCAGCTGCTGAGGAGCACAGGTGTGTCCAGGCCAGGCTTAGCCCTCTGCACACAGACACTTTGCTGGGAAGTGGAGGAACAGCAGGATCACACTCTTCCAAACCAGCCCATGGAGTGCCAGGTGTGTGCATCCCACCTGCAGTCACCAGAGCTGCAGGGCTAATTCCTTGCCTGAGACACTGAAAATGTCCCCAGAGGAGTCCACATTAGCAAAGCCACAAACCACATGAGAAGAACCACAGAAGCCAGTTTGGCACTGAGAGCTTCTGTGCTCCTGGCAAACACCCAGGGCTCAGCCCAGGCTGCATCCCCTCCCTTGCCCAAAGGGCAGGAGCAGCATCACTTCCAGAGGGGTGTGTGTCCTGCAGCAGGTGGGGGCCTCTGTCTGGGCTGTATAGACCTCTGATTTTGGTGAAGAAATCCCAAATGTTCACCAGCAAGAGCAGCCAGGTGTTATTTTTTGTCCCTGTCCTGAGCAGGAACACTCACTGTCTGCAATCCAGTTGTTGTACAGAGATGACTGATGCAACACCCCTCAGTGCATGGGTGAGAAATGGAGCTTTTGGGGGTACAGGGCAGTCCAAAGGGAAAAACATGAAGGGAAAAGTGGGCTGGAAGAAGAAGAGACCTCAGGGCTGGAGCAGAAGCATTACAAGTCACACTGTGAGCAAAACTACCAGAAAAAGCTGGGAATTGGACTGTGGGAAGGAGCTGCTCCCAGTCCTTGTTAGCAGGTGAAAAGTCTGCAGCAGTTGCAGCCTCCAGTGGTAGCTGCTGACTGGAAGCATTACTGGAAGGACCCTGGGAGCCTTTTACGTGCTGACTGGAAGCATTATTGGTGCCTTCATTTGATTCCACATCTCTTGCAGGATGATCTCATTGGCATTCCCTGCAGTGAGCCCACTTAATCATGCTAACCAAGGAAAAACAATAAAAAGCCAACTGCAGGCATTGTGGTGCCTCTGCAGTGCTGGTCCAGCACTGCACCTGCAGCATCACCTCCTCCCCTGCCCTCCAGGTGGGACACAGAAGGTCCTGCCAGCCATCAGGGCTGTTCTTTGCACAGTTACTGCTCTGTATCCTGTATTTCAGTGTCCTTTTCCCTGTGCTCTGCCAGCAGGTGAGCAAAACTGACATGCTGGATTAGTTTTCCAAGCTGCTTTCCCTTTTTTTGATAGTGCCATGTCTTCACTCTGAGACTGCTCAGTGGCTCCCCTCTTGCTCAGCCCCTTGGTATTTGTAGGCAGCTTTATCATCTTCTCCCCCCTCTTTCAGACTGCTCAGCCAAGCTGTAAATACCTGTGTCCTTCAGGCTCTTTTGAGGAATCTTTTCTGCCCTTCTCTGACCTGCTTTTAGTCTCTGGTGAGGAGCCCAGAGCTGCTCACCACGTGCAGTTCCCTCCTGTGCTGGGCCTGGAGGGAGGGCAGCGAGGGCACCCTGTGCTGGCCCTGCTTTTGGCCACCTTTGGGTGTCTGCAGAGCACCAAAGTGCTGCAAACCCTCCCTTCCTGGCATTTGGAGTTCTTCACTCTTCAGGTGGGTGAGAGAAACTCTCCCTCAATCCTGCTCCTCTTTCCCCAAGCTGCTCTTCTCTGCACTTGTTTAAATCCCTTCCCATCTCAGGGTGGGAATGGGTCCCTTTTGTCCCTTCCCTGTTTAGTGGGGCCAGGTAATTAACCCTCTACAACCCTGGTGTTTGCCCCCCTCCCTGTCCTCTGCAGCCCCTGATCTCCAGTCAGTTGTCACCAGAGGTTTTTTGGCTGCTCTTCCCCACTGTCAACCCACATTTATTACATATTTCATCATCACCATGAAATCTTTCTTGGCACTGTTGTGACTTTTTTCCCCGCTGAGTATCCATTTGGAGCCACCATTTCCTGACTTTCTGGACTGTAAACACACACACATGTTGTGAAAATGATCTAAAATGGGCTGGTTTTGTTGCAGTCTTTTGACATCTGTGGCCGTGTGGGAAGTGTCCGGAAGGCTCTGAAGGTCCTTTGCACCCCCCAGGTAAGGAATTCCACATCAAAGAGCAGCCTCAGAGCTGGAATCTTTGGGTGATGGGGCTGAAAACTGCTCAGTGTGTCAGGATACAGAGCAAAACAATGTGTTATGCCATGGCTGGCCAAGCTGTCACCTCCTGTCAGGGCTGTGGGGACCCTTCCTGACATCTCCCTGTCCCAGCTGTGCAAGGAGCTTGTTCCTGTTCTGTCTGACTGGAAGCTCTGTGTGATATGGATGAATCCACTGGGGCCAAACCTTCAAGGGTGTGACAAAACCAGAGCCATGCAGTGACACTCAGGGAGCTCCTGCAGGGCTCAGGAGTTATCCCAGGCATTACCCAGGGCTGCTGCTCAGATCTGCTCCACTGAAATCCTGGAGCACACATTTCAAAAGGGACACAGCACCACTGAAGTTTGGTAGAGCTCACCTCTCTTATTCTGTGGGCTTGGGCTGGTCACTTTTCCTCAGCATGTTTCCATTTCTCCTAATTCTGTTAAAACAGGAGAAGCAACATTTACCTTCCACATGCCTAAAAAGAGAAGTGGGCAGCCCCTGGGTGCTGCTGCTGTTATTCTTTCTTCTATTGCCTAACTTGCTAATAATAACACCTCCCACTATCTAAACACCTCTGCAAATGATGCTGAATTAATCCTTTCAGCTCCCTGTTGAGCTCATTAAATTTCATTATCATTGCTGCACAAGTGGAGGCACTAAAGGCTGGAACCTGCTCGAGGGGAAAACAACCCAGAGAGCAGAGCTCCTGAGCCCAGCCCTCCCTTCCCCAGGCAGGGACACGCCACCAGTGTCCTCCCCAGGCCGTGGGGGGGTCTTCACATCCACTCACCCTTCAAATCCTGTGACATGGGCATTTCCCCCCTCTCCCTGGCAGACCTATGGAGTCCGTGCCACCAGCCAGCAGTGCAGCGAGGCAGGAGACATCTGTGCCATCTGCCAGGCAGAGTTCAGGGAGCCTCTGATCCTCATGTGCCAGGTAAGCCCCCAACCTTCCCTGGCATTGCTTTGGTACTGCTGCAGCTGGGAGAGGCACAAGCAGGCATTTCCCAGGGCTTGGTGTGGGTCCTGGGGGTGTTCCTGCCCTGCTCTGCATAACCAGGGGTTCCTGGCCCCTCAGCCACCCTTTGGGGTGCAAATGGCCTTGTGGGGCAGGGACTGGCAGTTGGCAGAGCAGGGGGTAAAGTGCAGCAGCATTTTCCTGCCCCTAGGCAGGCCCAGTGAGCCAGGAGTGAGAGGGGCAGAGGCCCAGCCTGAGCTTGGAGGAGACCTGCTGTGGGCTGGGAACAGCTGGCCAGGGCTAAAGGCAGGGCTGCATGGCCACGGGGGTCAGCTCTGCCACTCCCTGGGAATTGTCCCTGGGTGAACTGTGGGAAAACCTCCAGCTCCAGGGCAGCTGGGCTGGGAGAAGCCCTTGGAACACCCCCTGCTGCCATGGGAGCTGATGGTGTACAGGGGCAAGGAGGTGATGCTGCCCCAGGATTCTCCCTGCAGTTGGTGGTAACTCAGGGATTCTGCACCCTGGATGGTCTCTGGGGGTGTGGGGGGTGAGCAGGGAAACTCCAGGCACAGGGAGGGGAGGGGAGGGGGGTAAGCTCTGTTGTGGTACCAAAATAAAGCTCAGGAGCCTGGCTTTGGAGAGCTTTACCATTCCCCTTAAGTAACAGGGTTCTCAAATTAAAGCAAATAGATCTCCTGTGCATCAAAGGTGCCTCTCAGCATTGCTGGGAACATCTGTGCAGATGTCCCTGAGCTGGGAGCCCCAGAGGGGCTGCCTTTGTGTCAGAGCTGCTGTTTGAGCAGTGACATTTCTGCTGGCTCCACGTGAGCTGAGCAGCTCTGAGCTTCTCACAGCTCCTCATGCTCCCTCCTTGCCCTGTCCCTGCTCCTCCAGTGTGGGACGGGGTGGTGGGGGCTGGAGAGCCATCCCTGACCCCAGAGTGTGCCCCAGGGAGGGGTCAGTGCTGAGGGGAGAGGTGAAACCTGATACTTATGGGAAAGGGGAAACTGGGCAGGGGGAGCAGAATGGAGCAAATGCAAGGAGCAAGGGGGGAGAGGGGGAAAAGTAAAGACAAATAACTCAGGGAACTGAGGATGGAAACCTGGCAGGGGAAACCTCTCTCTGCTCTGTCAGCCCAGAGGGCTTTTTAAGTGCCTTTCTAATGCCATCTTAGGAAAGAGTCACCCATTAGGTGGGTGGTGCTGGATTTGTGTGCCAGTGCCCTGAGGGTGACCCTGCCCTGTGTCCCCAGCACGTGTTCTGTGAGGAGTGTCTGTGCCTGTGGTTCGACCGCGAGAAGACCTGCCCGCTGTGCCGCTCTGTCAGCGTGGAGACCCTGCGCTGCTGGAAGGATGGCACCACCTCTGCCCACCTCCAGGTGTGCTGAACTCCCTGGCACCCCCTCTGCCAGCTCCAGGTGTGCTGAACTCCCTGGCACCCCCTCTGCCAGCTCCAGGTGTGCTGAACTCCCTGGCACCCCCTCTGCCAGCTCCAGGTGTGCTGAACTCCCTGGCACCCCCTCTGCCAGCTCCAGGTGTGCTGAACTCCCTGGCACCCCCTCTGCCAGCTCCAGGTGTGCTGAACTCCCTGGCACCCCCTCTGCCAGCTCCAGGTGTGCTGAACTCCCTGGCACCCCCTCTGCCAGCTCCAGGTGTGCTGAACTCCCTGGCACCCCCTCTGCCAGCTCCAGGTGTGCTGAACTCCCTGGCACCCCCTCTGCCAGCTCCAGGTGTGCTGAACTCCCTGGCACCCCCTCTGCCAGCTCCAGGTGTGCTGAACTCCCTGGCACCCCCTCTGCCAGCTCCAGGTGTGCTGAACTCCCTGGCACCCCCTCTGCCAGCTCCAGGTGTGCTGAACTCCCTGGCACCCCCTCTGCCAGCTCCAGGTGTGCTGAACTCCCTGGCACCCCCTCTGCCAGCTCCAGGTGTGCTGAACTCCCTGGCACCCCCTCTGCCAGCTCCAGGTGTGCTGAACTCCCTGGCACCCCCTCTGCCAGCTCCAGGTGTGCTGAACTCCCTGGCACCCCCTCTGCCAGCTCCAGGTGTGCTGAACTCCCTGGCACCCCCTCTGCCAGCTCCAGGTGTGCTGAACTCCCTGGCACCCCCTCTGCCAGCTCCAGGTGTGCTGAACTCCCTGGCACCCCCTCTGCCAGCTCCAGGTGTGCTGAACTCCCTGGCACCCCCTCTGCCAGCTCCAGGTGTGCTGAACTCCCTGGCACCCCCTCTGCCAGCTCCAGGTGTGCTGAACTCCCTGGCACCCCCTCTGCCAGCTCCAGGTGTGCTGAACTCCCTGGCACCCCCTCTGCCAGCTCCAGGTGTGCTGAACTCCCTGGCACCCCCTCTGCCAGCTCCAGGTGTGCTGAACTCCCTGGCACCCCCTCTGCCAGCTCCAGGTGTGCTGAACTCCCTGGCACCCCCTCTGCCAGCTCCAGGTGTGCTGAACTCCCTGGCACCCCCTCTGCCAGCTCCAGGTGTGCTGAACTCCCTGGCACCCCCTCTGCCAGCTCCAGGTGTGCTGAACTCCCTGGCACCCCCTCTGCCAGCTCCAGGTGTGCTGAACTCCCTGGCACCCCCTCTGCCAGCTCCAGGTGTGCTGAACTCCCTGGCACCCCCTCTGCCAGCTCCAGGTGTGCTGAACTCCCTGGCACCCCCTCTGCCAGCTCCAGGTGTGCTGAACTCCCTGGCACCCCCTCTGCCAGCTCCAGGTGTGCTGAACTCCCTGGCACCCCCTCTGCCAGCTCCAGGTGTGCTGAACTCCCTGGCACCCCCTCTGCCAGCTCCAGGTGTGCTGAACTCCCTGGCATCACCTCTGCCCATCTCCAGGTGTACTGAGCAGGGCCTGGCACCATCTCTGCCACCTCCAGGTGTGCTGAAATGCCCCCTGACCCCTGGAGGAGGGTGCAGAGAGAAGACAAACCTGGAAAACCGTCCCGTGCCTCCATTTAGCTGCCTGTGTGTTTGTTCATCTTCCCTCCAGCCCTGTCCCTGCAGGAGCCAACAGAGCAATTGTCACTCAGCAGGGACTTCATCCCCAAAGGCAAGGAGGGGGAGGTTTGTGCCGTGGCAAACTCCAGGGCTAAGCCACAGCCAGGGATTTTTCTGGAGCTTGCCTGGGATGTTTCCTGTTTCCCTGTCCCTTTGGTATGGACGAGGCAGGTGAGCTGTGATCTCCTGATGTGCTGGAACAAAGAGGCTGGGCCTCTGCTGAGGTGCTTCCCACCACATGGCCCCACATCCCTGAATCCACAGCTCCAGAGAATTGCCCAGTGGCTGCTGCACAACTCTGGGAGCTCTTCCCAAGCAGTGGACTCGTGTCCAGAGTTCTTTTGGGGTTGGAGAGGTGTCCTGTCCCAGCAGCCACAGTTTTGCAGTTGGTTCCCCCAATGGTATGTGCTGCCCTCTCAATAAGATCACAGGGGACTGGGAAGAACCACGCAAATAAAGCTGGAAGTGACACTTCCTTTCCTGGGGAATGTTTTTCCTCTGCAGTTTCCATGAGACTCTCTGATTTCCCAGCATACAAGGAGATCAGGGAGAGACTAAAGTCCAGTTGGTGAAAAGTCCAGCCCTAAACCAGGAGCATCCCACAAAGGGAGGTGTCTCTGCCCCTGCTCCTCGGGGCAGCCACCACAGCCTGGGTGTCCTGGCTGTAACTCCAGCCCCGCTGCCAGCCAGGACCTGCCTGGCTCCTGCTCCAGGTGAAACCAGAGCCCTGAGCCCAGCAGGACATCCCGTGTCGGCAGAGGAGTCAGCCTGGCCTGTGCCCGCCCTGGAGCTGCTCCCTGTCCCGGAGCTCTCCTTGTCCTGGAGCTCTCGCCGTCCCGGAGCTCTCCCTGTCCCAGAGCTCTCACTGGAACCTCAGAGGGCAGAACTAAAGCCAAGGGGAGCTTTGGTAACGGGATTAAGGAATTGTTGGGTCTGGCTGGAGGAGGGTGGGGGGAGGCAGAGCCTGAGCAGGGAGGAGTCCAAATGGGGCTGGGGAGATACAGGGAAGCAGTTTCTCAGGGTCAGTTTTCAGTGAACCAAAGGGTTGGTGTTCCTGCTTCAAACTCTTTGAAAAGCCACTTCTTATTTATTTGGGTTTTTTTTTCCTGGAAGATGTGTTTGGACAAGTGTAGGAAGATGCCAGTAAGAGCCAGCACTATGGAAAGTATGGGATACGCTGCTCCAAAATGAGGTTTTTATTTGGTGATAAGGCAGGGAATCAAAGGGAAAGTGTGGGGATGTGTTTTGCATTCTTAGGGGGGTTTTGTTTTCAGGAGGGTGAGTCTACACTTGGACCAGAAAACATCCAGGGAACTTCATTCCCAGTGACAGCTGATGGGAAACTGCTGGTTTCCACAGAGGGATGTGGGAGGAAGTTAGAGAGGAAATAAAAACAGGAGCCTTTTTTCACCATTGAACAGTTATTTTTCTTTTTTTTAATAAAGTCCTTATAAATATGTACAAAGAGTCTCAGCATATGAAATTCCTTTTACAAAAGAGAGAAGCCCCGAGCAAGCAGGACCAGGAGCCTCGGTGGGCTCTGCTCGTGCTTTGGGGAGGTGGAAACCTGCACAGTGACTCTGCTGGGGTGACACCCAGGAATTGTGTGAGTCCCTTGGCCATGGCAGAGACTGGGAGGTCTCACATCACTGTCCTAAGTGATGGGGGAGGGTTTGGGGATGAATGTGGTGTCCCAACTGCCTGGGAAGGTGATGCTGTGAATACCCATAAACTGACCTGGGATTGCTCTGCTGTAACTGCTGATGGTGTAACTAATAATGGCTGTAACTAACAATGGGGCTCACCAATAATGGCCATTGAATCCCCACGTGCTTTCAGTGAATGTTTATCAAGCTTCAAAGTCACCCTCTGTAAATATTAAAACTCAAGCCCTTGGGTTTTCCTGCTCAGTGAACACTGAAGTTGGATGGCAGTCACATCAGAATCCACTCCTGTATTCAAATAAATATTGTCAGGAAAAAACCACCCCCTTGGTTTGTGTTTTGCAGTTTGTTTTCCTGGAGATGGGGACTGGGCATGCAGCAGGGGGGTGGGACAGCAGCTCCTCCCCCTCCTGTGGAGGGCACAGCTGTGTTTGGGAGTGCCACGGGCACTTGGGATGGGACAGATCCCCGTGCTGCAGGTGGAGGGGGATTCAGGCCGGCGGCCTTGGCAGAGGGAGCAGCCCAGAACAGGGCTCTGTACCTGTGGGATGAGCAGAGGGGCCTTTGGAGTGTGAGGGGTCAGGGCTGGAAACCCAAGGATCCCTCCCCTCAGCCTGGCAGGTCCCAGGGAAGCCAAATTCCCAAATTACTTGCATTCTCCCATCTCCTGGGCTGGGGTCTCCTCCCTGGTGTGGGGATGGGCAGGTCGAGCTCCCACACAGCACAGGGACACAGGAAAGGGGCTGGGTGTGAAGCCTGGACTGAGAATCAGATTTGCTGGCAGCAAACTGGCTCTAAGGACCCCTGTGCTGCTGTTGCTCCCCTGCTGTGGGGGTGGGAAACGGCCAGAGGTTTGGCCTGGACAAGATGTGTGTCCAGGATTTAATGAGGAGCCACAGGTAGTGTGTTACTCACATGTCAGACTCCTCAACAGATCATGGACAAGTGTTTTAAATCACTCACAGGAGAATTCAGCATTGAGGGAGGTGCATTCTGTGTCCTTACTTGGGGCCTTTTGCACGTGGCAGGGCAGTTTTCCAGCAGGGAAGTGCCTCATTCCAAGCTGTGTGTGGGCACAAAGACTGGCACCAGTTTACCCAGTTCTGTTTGCAGTGGGTTTGGTCAGCAGGTACAGCTTCTGTTTAAGACCCCTGCAATTCTGGTGTGATACAGAAACGAAACAAACTCACAAACCGGCTGAAATTGATTCAAGAAGTTTGTGATTTAAGGGAGTTGCTTCAGTACCGGGCTTGGCTGGAGGAGGGCAATTCCTGTGGGATGAGTTTGCCCTCCCTGCCCACTGGCAACCCCTGCTGTGTGTGATGTCCTGCCTGCCTGCCTCGGGTGATCCTGTCCTGGGCACACGAGTGCCTGGCAGGGGGGCTGCTGCCACTCCTCGCTTTTTCACCACTGAAAATAACCCTGGGAGAGGAAAGGAGGCTGTGGAATTCCCGTGCCAAGCGCTGTGCTGGGCACGGGGCAGCAGCAGAGGAGGGGACGGGAGCACACCCTGGGCTGCTCCTTCCCCCCTGGAATGCGGAGTTCCAGCTCCTGCTGGAGCCGCTTTAAAAATTCATGGAGCCTTTCCCCGCAGCCGCATGTGCGGCGTCAGTGCAGACACAGACAGTGATCTCAGCCCGCCCCGCTCCCGCTGAAACTCGAGCTGGCTCCCTGGTTTCTCCCCTTCGGAGAGCACTCCCCGCTCTCCCCAGCCCACCAAAACCCTGTGGGGCTGCTGCGAGAAAACAAAAGGGCCAGAGAGGGACTGTGCTGGTTTCCTGCCCACGAGGAGGGTACAGACACTGCCCGGGGTCGCCAGGCAGGACAGAGTCACAGGGAATTCACAGGGAATTCACGGGGAGGTCACAACATGCTTCCCTTTCCAGTACAAACATCAACCAGGGGTAAAGCAGATCTTCTAAAAAGGATAAAAACACCCCTTGTCAAAAAACGGAGGCATTCAACAATAGCAATTACACCAGAAAATGTAAGGCTTTGACAAATCCGTACCCTCTAGTAAGGAATTCCAGTTCTGTACAGGGAATTCTGGCTAGAAAACTCCAAAATTAACCCTCGGCTCACGCTAAACATCCAGTTTGGAACTACAAAAGTGAAGCAAATCAGGATTGAAGCAGATCTGGGGTCCTGGAGCTGCTCTGGATTCCACTTGGGAAGCACCACAGAGCTGGTTGTTCCAGAGGAACACGGGGCAGCACCGCGGGCCTTTCACTTGTTTGCTGTTTGGAACTTCCAAGGAGAACAATCCCCTGGGAGTTCTGAGGTCTGGGAATTTCCCAAGGGGTCAGACAGAGGGAGAAGAGCCAAGCACTGCACCGAGGCTGATCCCTGCCCACGGGGCTCTCCCCAGCTGGAGCAAGGCCAGAACTTCCTGCCCTTTTCCATCTCTGCTGTTCCAGGGGGATTGCCCTGTGGGAAGGGCAGCAGGAGCAGCAGGAGCAGCCTGAGGCTGCAGCCCCCACAGGAGCAGGGACAATGCTCAGGGGGAAGGGGACAACAGTGTCCCAGGTGAGGAGGTGGGTACATTCAGAGCTGATTCAGGTGAGGCCTCTGTGTCCCCTGAGGAGCTGACCCAGCTGTCCTGGACACCCCCATGGGCTGGGGAAGGAATGTGTGTCCTCTCCAGCCACATCCAGCCCTCCCCATGGATGATCCCTGTTCAAATGGGATGGTGTGATTCCACACACACAATTCCACACTTGAGTGATCTGCAGGAATTTGTATTTTTAAGACTCTGCCCAGTCCAGCACTGCTGAGATCAGCTGAGGCTTCTCCTTTTGCCAGAAGAATTTATCCTTACTGCAGGAGGAGACTGAGCTGGGAGGGGGTTCAGGATGCCAAGATCACTGAGCACCGGGCCAAAAGTGGCAGGAAAATGTTTCAGGGGTCCCTGTGGTCCTGAGACCATGCAAAGGTTATGGACAAACCCCACGGGGCTGCAGGACCCCTCCCAGCACTGCCCAGCCCCGGGGCAGGGCCAGACTCCCCACCGGGAACAATCTGCTCTTTCAGCACAGCCCCTGCTGCTGTCTGGGATCAATAACACCCAGGAATGTGTGTGCAGGGGCTCCCACTCGGCTGGGAATCCTCGATAAAGGGGGAATTCAGCTTGCAGATTGCCTGGAAACCCTTCTCCTGCAGCAGGGAAAGTGCAGGGGCTGGCTGGACACTCAGCTACCCTGGGCAAGGGGTAGGAAGTGTTTTTAAAAGACAGGGAGCCAAATTTCCTTTGGGAATCGGGTTCTAACATTCTTTGAAAATGTGGGAGGGTGAATTTTCTGGTGCAAATATCTGAAGCTTGGAAAAATGTTCCTAAAAAACTGTGCAGAGTCATTGCTGTAAGTGGGATCTGGAAGGGACCCGAAGCCTGACAGGTAGTTTTGGCTGCAAGGAAAAAAGTGCTCAGTACCAGACTGAAAAAGCCCTTTGAGTTCTAAGGCCAAGTTCTCCTGCTATCCCCTGCTCTAGTGGTTAGAGTTCTCACCATCCAGGAGAATTCCCAGCTCTGGAGCTGCAGGAAATGCTGCCCTAGCAGGCTCTGATGTGCACACTACAGGGGAAAGAGCTGCTGTGTCCTTTCCACCCCAGTGAGTGCT
This sequence comes from Campylorhamphus procurvoides, assembly GCA_013396655.1. Taxonomy (NCBI): domain Eukaryota; kingdom Metazoa; phylum Chordata; class Aves; order Passeriformes; family Dendrocolaptidae; genus Campylorhamphus; species Campylorhamphus procurvoides. The sequence continues at coordinate 251,172 of WBMV01005263.1, read as the reverse complement.
GCTTCCCAAGCTCCAAACTGGCAAAAGAAAAATAACTGCTCCAAAGAAAAAAGGAGTTTTATAAAGTTCTGGGGTAGATTATTTGTTTTGTCTTAAGTTTCTGCAGAGATTGAAAGAAAGAAAAAAAAATAGCACCTTCTCTACAAGTCTTATTTTTTTTTGCTATCTTGTGTATAAATCTTAATAACCAAAATAGATCTTTCCTTGTCCCGCGTTTCTGAACATCCTCTTGGGGAAACTGTAGCACCACAGAGAGGCAGTTTAGCCCCAGACAAATATTAAATGTAGCACCAGAGAAATGAAAGCCATAGGAAAAGCTGCTCCCACCTGGTGCCAGAGCATCACTATTTACACACACAAACCGCTGTCTGAGCGCTCCCCGCCGTGCCCATCCCGCGGCACGCCTGGAATTCCAAGGGATGCCTGACTGTGGCTGGAGAGATCCCTGCTCAGCCCCGAGCAGGGGCGGGGGAGGCGGGCGGTGCTCCCGCAGGGACAGCACCAGTCCCGGGGTCACGGCTGCTCACACCAGCGGCACCTACAGGCAATGTCGCTTACGTTCTCACGAGGCATGCACGCTCAACTCTGCATACAGGAGGATTTACATTCTTCTATATATAAGCATTTTTGTGTCTCTGGTTGGCTGCTGGGCCCTTGAACAGCTCCTTCCGTGCAAATCCTTCTTCACGTCGCCCAAAGCCCTTCCAGCATCTCCCACTTCTTCCTTCATCTCCACCCTTCACGGCTGCTGCTCAGGCTCTGGATTCCCTGGAGGAAAAGGGGAAACAATTTTCTCCAAGGGCACAGGGTTTGCTCCAGCCTAAGAAAGCAAAAGAATGGGGTGTTAATTATGTTGATGCACTGGGTACCATAAAAGCGTCTTCTGAATTTATGCCTGAACCCTCCTCTGAAGTTGGGGACAAGGAGAGGTGCAGGATTGATGGGGAGGAGGGTGTGTGGCTCAGCACCAGAGGTGATGCCTTTAGCCCTGTGCAGCATGTCTGGTGAGCTCTCACTTCACAAGGCTCCCTATCCTGGGTGCTCCATCCTCACCGTGTTAACACAAATGTTCACTTTTAGGGAAGGCATTTATTTTGCTACACACAGGCAACAGGGTGCTCAGAGCATCACAGGAGACTGAAGACGTCCCTCAATCCTGGATCTGCCACTGATTAGATTTGTGGCCTTGGGCAAACCACTCTTCAGTTCTGCTGCAAAATGAGGGCGGTAATGACTTATTTGCCTCATAGGTGGGCTGCGAGCCTTAATTAATAAAGTGCTCAGAGAAAGACACCCATCTAAGTGCAAATTAGCAGCGGAGGAGCCCCAGGGGCCGGTGCTCTGCAATCCCCATTCGCCAGCATTTCTCCCTAGCGTTGTTGGTACCGGGCCTGGCTGGGGCAGGTCCCATCCTTCCCAGGCTGTGACAATGATCTGAGACAAACCTCCCCGGGGTGAGGTGATTTCACCGGGTGGGAGGGAGGAGGGGGAGCCTCTGACTCTGCCACTGCAGCAGCTCTGAAGGCAGGGTGTAATCAGGACTGGCAAACAGCTCCGGGGCAGATCCTGCGTGCTCTCCCTCTGGAATCACTCCCCTCCCTGGCCATGCCAGTGGGAAGGTTACTGGGATACAGCACTGCCTCCTCTGGGAGAGCTGAGCCTCCAGCACAGAAGCCAAATTCTGGTGCTGCCACAGAACCACAGAACGGCCCCAGTGGGAAGGGACCCACAAGGGTCATCCACCCACACAGGAAAACCCCAAAAGTCCCCCCACTTCCCAAACCCCAACATGGAGCATTGTCCAAACACTCCCTGACTCACAGAATTGTGGAATATCCTGAGCTGGAAGGGACCCACAAGAACTATCCAGTCCAACTCCTGCCCCTGCACAGACACCCCCACAACCCCACCCTGCCCCTGTCCAGACCCTCCTGGAGTTCTGACAGCCCTGGAATGTCTCTGGTTCTGCCCCAGGACACTGAACCATCTCTGCTTTATCCCAGTTGCTGCCAGTTTATCCTCTGTGCACCCAGGATGTGGCAATTCCAAGCTCTCCCTCCCTCAGTGTCCAGCCTTTCTTTCTGCTTTCGAGGAATCCTAAGGACATCCTGACTGGAGCACAATTCCAACCCCTCACTGTGACCAAGGACACATGCCAGGCACACCCCCGGGGCTGCTCTATCTCCGTGCTCACAGGTTCCCATATCTCCAGATTAAAGTGTTTTTGCAGAGCTACTCGGATTTTTCGGGCAGAAGGTACAAAGGAAAGGTGTTGTGCTCCTGAGAAAGCACAAACGTGACAACACTGGCTCCACAAACCCATCCAGCTGGGCACAGAGAGTTGAGAAAGAGCTGCCAGTAATAGCCCAGAGGCTGAAATGGGTCCCTGCACTCCCAGGACACAGCCCTTCCTGCTTTTGGGATCTCCAGGGACACACACACAGCACCACGGATCTCTCCAGACCTGTGAGGGCATTTGGGCACCTGCACTCCGTGCTCAGGATACCAAAGCTCCCCCTCGGGATAGCTGGGGTGGCAGAGCAGGGCACAGCCCGAGCTGGGCGTGGGGCATGCAGGAGGACCCCGAGAAGTGAGGTATTTCCTCAAGTTACACTGGAATAAAGAGTTCAGGAGTTGATTGAAGGATTTCCTCTGAAGCAAAACCATCTGATCCTTATTTATTACTCCTCCTGCAGCAGCACTTTCAGCTGCCATCCATGAACCCTTGTCCTGCTGTGCCACCCGTGGCCAGCAACAGATCATCCGTGCTGTCACTGTATTTCACAGACTGTCTCTCTGTGGCACTTAATGTATAGAAAATCTATAAAACCCTGTAAAAGTTGATAAATCCTAGGTCGTCTTGAACTGCCGGCAGTAAATCTGCCCCGGGGCAGGCAAAGAGCTCAGCACAATGTTTATGCACCTCCCAAGCCCCATTCGAAGAGCTTAAATGGCTCTTCAGTTTCGCACCAGCCTCGTGCCGGCCTTTGCGTGAAGGTGAATTTCATGGAAAGAATAAAAGAGAACCCCAGACTCCTGGCCTTCAGCCCATCCCTCAATAAACCAATTCTGAATATCCTGGGCTGTGTTAAAGCCATTTCTGGGTGCATATTGGCTGTTCTGCCAGTATCTGACTCATTAATGGAATCTACTTTGAGCCAAATTCTGATCTCATTTACAGCACCGTAAATCCAGGGCAACCCAATTGACTTCAGTGGAGTTCCTCCAAATTTCCCACAATAGGCAGCCGGCAGACAGAGCAAAATTTGGTACTTTGGGTCTGAAACAGGCTGAGGAAAGCCAGACCACAGCCCATTTGTAATACCGGGGTGGATAGTCACTTGGAAAGGGAGCAGCATCTCACTTCTGCAGAGCTGCTGAAAAACTGAGCATTTTATGGGTCATTCTTAAAATGCTGAAACTTTGTGAGGGGGGGCTGTCCACAAATATCAACACCTTTCACTTACTTATAAAAGGAAATATAGCAGAGTTCTTATATAAAAAACACAGTGTCTACTGAAAACGGGCTGGAGTGACAAGGAAAAAATCACTTGCTCTGAAATTGTCCATGAGAACCAACATTCCCTCTGGCGAGGTATCCCTCTCTGCCTGGACTTTCAGGGAGACCTCTCAGAAAGTCACTCTCGGCCACTGCACCTCTTAAGACGACAAATCACGGTGCTGATGGTGGCAAAGCCACCTCAGCCAGCCCCGACACATCCCGCTGCTTTAACAGACAATTACTCGATGACTCGCAATTCTCCAGCCTTAAATCCGACTGTTCCATCCCGTAACTCGCTAAGCTGCTCTTCACAAAAAGGAAAACCAGGCTGTTTTTCTCGGGGATGCAGAGTGGGATGGGCACGAAATGCCTCAGGTGGGGAGTGCCGGGGCTCATCTCAGCACTTTCTGCACTAATCCTTATTCAGGGAGAGCAGGCAAAGCCACATTTCAGCAGCACCTCCATGAAGCCGGAGGAGAGGCTGAGCTGAGCCCCCGGAGCAGCTGGAAAAAGGAGTTGTGCTCCCGGCTCCTGTGGCAGCATGGAGCTGCTCGATTTAAATGGATTACACGGGCCACTCGCTCGGCACACGTCCCACTCCTAATAAACAGAATCACAGTTATTGATACACTTAAAGGGAAAAAATAGATTCAAGGGCTCGGCTGGCTGGGGGCGAGCTGGAGGCAGGCACAGAACGAGGCGCCCTCGCTTCCTGCCTCACACAGCAGCAGGTTAATGAGAAAACAAGGGCTGGGCAAGAGCCCCGTCAAATTCCCAAGCAGCCGCTATCCGTGAACACTCACACTTCATTAGCATCTCCGCGGGAGACCGAACGGGATCTTGGAACACCGAAAAACAATTAGGAGGGGGTTCAAGAGAGGGAAGAAGAGGAGAACTCCTAGGGAAGAGCTCGGCGCAGGAAGACCGGGGAAACCAGCCAGCCAACAAACACATCGGGGTTCAATCTTTCCACGAAGAGTGTCCTGCGTGGCCACAGTCCACCTGTGGAATGAGCCACTTCTGGGCTGCTGGTTGGTTGGGAAAACTGCCGCNCGGCTGGTTGGGAAAACTCTGCCGCCTGTGCAGAAGGTTTTCTTTGAGCAGTTTACCCATGAAGTTGGAGTGAGGGTGGCATTTACGAGCAGGATGCTTGCCACTGGGAAGAGCTCCTTCCTCCTCAGTTATCCAGGAGGATAAACAACAGTGCCTGCCTCTCTGTGAGAGGGACACACACAGCGAGCAACACGCTGGCTGTTTGTCCTCGTGCAGAACTCCACAGCCCTGAGTTTGCTGTGTGCCCCTGCACAGCTCAGTGTGACACCTCCAAAACCTCGCCAGCCCAGGTTCAGCACGGATAATTAACTGCACTGAGACCTTGGGCAGAGCGGCTCTGCCTGCACCAACCTCGCAGCAAACAGTGCAGGGAACTCCTGGCACACAGCAGGCATGGCACCAGGCTGGCAAAGCTGGCAGGGACAAGCAGGGCTGGATTTCAATACACTGCCACTCCTGAACGAGCAGAGTGAAATACAAGTGTCACTGTACGCCAGACTGGCACCTGACAACTATACTTCATGCCCTGGTTGGGGATTTCAAGGTGATGTCAGATTATATATTATGAACCTGCCAGTCGCAAAGCATTCCACGCCAACCCCCAAGCTTGGTCCACAGATGCGAGTTGGGGACGTGCAGCAGCCCAAATCCTGCTCTGCCTGGCATCACCGAGGGGCTGGGGGAGCAGCAGAGCCTCCCTGGAGCACAGCATTGTTCCCTGAGCTGCGCTGTTGTGGAAAGCCACACGGACCTGAGGGAACAACCACCAACCTCCTGCCCCAGAAACAGCACGGACAGCAGCCAACACAAATCTGCTACTGCCTGGGAAAGCAGGAAGGGAACTCAGGTAGCAAACCTGCCTTTTCCTCTAACTTCTCTATTCCTCCTGCACCCACCAGATCAGGAGACAAACACTGACTCCAGCAACTCTACAAGGTTCTCTCTTCTTATCAGCCCTCCCAAGAAATCCTAAGATCACAAGTGCTCAGAGTCTGGACTTCCCAGCTTGTTGCAGAACAATGTTATTGTCACTGCAGAGTTCTCTGAGGGTGGCAGAAAAATACATATTTTGTTTGGAAATACTCTGCAAAATTAATGAAACACTGTTGTCTTACCTCATCTCTAACTCAGCTCTCTGCACTACCACTCAGGCTCCGAGACACTGCAGACAGTCAGAAACCTCCACTGGTGAGAGCAAATTACTATTCAGGAGGAAAAGATGCTTAATGGCAAAAATAACCCAGAAACTGAGGTGCAGATGATGTAATTAATTATTCTGGGTTTCCATTGTATTCTCATAAGCAGCTTGGTCACTTGTGCCTTGCAAGTGTGACAGGAGACAGGCTGCACACAGGGGCAACCAGAAGACTGTCACGAGCCTGTTAATCCCAGCATCTCACATCTTTATCCTTGAAACTGCTTCCCATCACGCACCAGGATCTTCTTTTCAGGCTTACATTTGTATTTGTGTCCATGAAGCCCCCAGGCACTTTTTGGAGGCAGCTCAGCATGTCCCGTGTGCAGCAGCCTTTGAGGCAGGACAGTGTGTGCTCACCCTGGAGGCACTCAGGATAATGCCTGGCTTTTCCACAGTGTCCTCATCAAAGCAATTTACAAACAACTGGTTATTGGTGGGCCTGAAGTGCAGAAAGGGAGGTGAGGGCTTCAGAGTCAACAGCAAAAGATTGGGGGAAAGAAGAGTATCTGCCCGACAGAACTATGCAAATCTTCACAAAAAATCCCAATAATTCAAACAGCTTTGGGCTCGTGGGATTGCCAGGAAGTCTGGGCTGGGTGTGCATGGAGCCATGGGCTCTTTCTGCCAGCCCTTCTCACCTGTCACCTTCTCTACATGGGGTTAAGTCCCAAACTGGGCAGGGAGGGAATTCTCGACTTGTGAGAAGGAAAAGGACACTTGAGACACTAAGTAAGGGAGATCACTGCATTTCCCCTTGGGTTCCGACTTTTTTCAAGGTCAGAGAGGCCAGCAAGCCAGATGGGTGGGTTTGTTTCCAAACACTACAACCAAACTTGCCACAAACTGATAGGAAGGAGAGATATGTTTGCCCTGCTCCTGACCACAGTCCCACACCACTGACACCACCTCTGAGGGCTTTGCTGGGCACAGCTCTGCAGGCACCACCCAGAGCATGACTTTATAGAAACTGAGGTTTTGATTCATCAAAAATCCCCACTGGTTTTGTTTTCAAAGAAAGCTTTCTGGAGGCGACCAGTGGAACCTCCTGACAGAGGCAGCAGTTGTGGCTCAGATGGATGACAACAATGCCCGCCCCATACCAGTGCACACACACACAGAGTGCAAACACACAGACCTGCTGGAAAACCTTATTTTAAACTCTTTGATATCCCCATTTTCCCTCCACACTACCCTATCCAAGCTGGTGGGATGTGACTGCATGCTGAAAGTTACACATGCACTTTTAAGTCTTCCCTGATCACAGACAGACACGGGGGATGTTTATGATGCAATTCAGAGCACCCACAAGAAGAACCTTTGCTCCTCAGGTCTGTGGGGACAAATGCACGACCCAGAGAGCACCTCAGAGCACCCAGAACCCCTAAGGTGACCCCAAGTATGCTCAGCATCCCTGTGTGCTCCCAGGGCTGAGGAGGCAGGGCTGTCCTCAGCAGCCCTGAAGGTGTCACCGGGGTGATAAGGAGGGTTACAGGACCAGGAATGTCCCGTTTCTCTGCNCAGCGCGCCCCGAGCCCCGCAGCCCCCAGCCCAGCCCCGTGCCCACCTGTTGCTTGTCTCGCCTGCTCCCCGCTCCGTGCGGCGCCGCTCTCCCTAGAGGCTCCTCCTGCGGANCTGCTTGTTTGCTCACTGGCTCTGGAGCACAGAACCAGCAATAACGGGGCTTGGGTGATTCTCCCCGGGTTGAGGCTTAGGACCCTCCTTGCGGGGGGGGTGCTTTGGCACTGAGCAAGGCACGATCCAAAACACAGAGCCAGGCACAGCCAGCCACAGTCCTGGGCTGCCCCACTGAACATTCCTGTGACCCAGTGACCTTAGCGAGGGGTGCCCTGCAGCACCCGGGGTCTAGAGCCCACCAGGGAATGGCAGAACTCAGGGAAAGCTCCTCCACAGACAAGAGAGGGCAGGCACAGGTGAGCAGGGCACCCTCAGCTCCCGGGGCCGGCAGTCGGGGCGGGACCTGCTGCGATCCCCCCGAGCAGCCGGGCAGGGAGCTGAAACTGCCCCAGGAGGGCATTGACGGACTGGGTGGGGGGGCAGCAGGGGGTGGGAGCCGCGAAAGTTTGGGGAAGGGGAAAGAGGGCGTTTGGGGTGTCCTGGGAAAGGGGGAGAGAGGGAGGGAGAAGAAGAGGGAGACGGAGAGGAGAGAGGAAAAGCGGTCTGCTCGACGTGGCAGCACCGGTACCGACATCCCAGGGAAAGGGAAAAGAAGGAAAAGGGTCGGCGCGACCTGGCAGCATCAGTACCGACAGCCCAGGGAGAGGGAGGAGGAGAGGGGGATAAAG